>CAIGQS010000563.1:0-22264 GCA_903798195.1 Danio kyathit | reverse complement strand
TTTCTGTTGAGCGTGTGACCAATCAAAGGGGTGCAAGAAAGAACTTGGTAGACAGGACTCAGAAAGCGAGCGGGGTATTTCTATGTTTATTTGCTATAAATGCTCGTGTTGTTTAAAGGTACAGTTTATATATCTGACTGTTTGTATTAAAGGACAAAATTGGTTTACAAAGAGTATATAAATATATTTATACATTTTAATACAAGAATTGCTGTGCTGTGAAGAAAATATAAAACTGTGTATGGTAAGCATTGTCAATGCACCGTGATGCACCGAGAAATCGAATTGAACCGAATCGATGGCATGATAATCGTAACCGAACCGAACCGTGAGACCAGTGTAGGTTCACACCTCTAAATGAACCGCCAACTTATCCAGCATGTTTTACACAGCGAAAGCCCTTCCAGCCGCAACCAAGCACTGGGAAACAGCCATACACTCTTATATTCACGCACTTACACTACGGACAATTTAGTTTATTCAACTCACCTATAGCACATGTCTTTGGACTGTGGGGGAAACCGGAGCACCCGCAGGAAACCCATCGCAACAAGGGGAGAACATGCAAACTCCACAGAGAAATGCCAACTGACCCAGTCGGGACTTGAACCAGCGACCTTCTGTGAGGCAAGTCAAACTTTATTTATAGAGCACAATTTTACAAAACCGTAGTTGATCCAAAGTGCTTTACAATAAAATAAAATAAAAAAAACTGGTATTTAAAAATCTAAGAAAGGGAAATGTATATGTATACAAGTAATACTAAAATACAGATAAGAACATGCATGTGTCACTCGAAGGCAAGGGAGAAAAAATAAGTCTTTAAATTAGATTTGAAAGCATCCAATGAAGGAGAAATCCTGATGTTCAGAGGGCGATTGTTCCAGAGCCTTGGGGCCGCAACACAGAAAGCTCGATCACCTTTTGATTTACAGCGAGACCGAGGGACAGACAAAAGAAACTGGTCATGGGATCTTAACGGTCTACAAGCTGTACATAGCCTAATATATTGTGGAATGCTTTATAAGTAAAAAAAACGATTTTAAAATCAACTCCAAATTTTATAGGAAGCCAATGCAATGAGGCAAGGACGGGAGATATGATCTCTTTTCTTAGTTCCTGTTATCAATCTGGCGGCTGCATTCTGGACCAACAAGTGTTGACTGAGGTAGACTAATGTACAAAGAGTTGTAGTAGTCTAACTGAGAGGAGATTAAAACGTGTTACAATTTCTAATTTTTTTTTTTTTAGAAAGAAACGGTTTAACTTTTGCAACCAATCTAAGCTGGAAAAAGCTGCTCTTCACAACAGCATTTACATGTTTGTCAAACTGCAAGAGTGGATCAAAGATGTTGTTTAGGAATCCTACGTAGCTGAGTTTTAATTGAATCGCTGGTAGCAGCGGGACTTAATAACAACACTTCTGTTTTATTTTCATTTAGTTGCAGAGAGTCATTGGTCATCCAGGTCTTAATGTCGGTTAGGCATAAGAAAAGATGTTCTAATGATACATTTTTTCCTAGTTTGACAGGAAAATATAGTTGGAGATCATCAGCATAGCAGTGATACAGTAGTTTATATTATGTTTGCAGAGTATTGAGCTTAAAGGAAGCATATATAGAGAAAATAATAGAGGGCCAAGCATAGATCCTTGTTGAACGGCACAATGAATAGGTTTAGGTAGGGCTGGACAATAATTCGATATCAATATATATCGCGATAGATTTTTTCAATAACGATGATATGATTTTTAAACTCATTTCCGATATTTCGATATAAATTTGCATATATATAAATATATATATTATTATTTATATAAGATCTTATACATATCACTTGTCACTGAATGACGTTCAGTGCTCAGCCGTCAGAAAGAGCGTGATCTGATGTCACTTCCGTGATGACGAACAACACAGACACGCTGCAGCACAGCAGTTGGTTAAGCTGCGCCGCAGAAAGTTTTAGCTACAAAATGAGTGCTCTGAATACAGATGCGAATGAACAAGCTTCTACAAGTAAGAATGCAGACGAAATACTTGATAAGAAAGGAAAGACTAATGCAGTGGTGTGGAAGTGGTTCTGCTTTTTAAGTTTCGATAAACTTAGTTTCGGTGTTCTGCAAAGTGTGCCAGAGAGTGTAGCTGACTAGCGGCGGCAACACATCAAATCTGTTTCACCATTTGAAGCAGTTCCACCCGATTAAACATACTGAGAGTCAGAAGATGAGGCAACATAAAAGTTTAAGCTAACCTGTGGCCTCACTTCGCTTATCAACACGTGCACATACACCTATAAATCACTGGCATATACACCTATACTATTGAATGTTCAAAACATGTATGAAACTTGCGCATATACATATAAACTTGATGCATGCATACACCCACATATGCATATAAACTTGCCGATTCTTGCATATACTCCCACATTAACACACGCACAAACAAACTCGATCCTTGCATAAACACCAAAATTAACACTCACATACACAAACTCGCTGCATGCTGGCATATAGCACTCGCGAACTTACAAAATAAAACTCACAAACATTTTTATCAGCAATCAGGTTATTACAAACTGATGAAGTAGAAAGAATGTGATCAATAGAGCTATTAAATCTGTTAAATAATGAAAATGTGTTATATAAAATATTAGTCTATATAAATAGACTATATAAAATATATAAGAGATATTTATGTTAAACCTTTCAATTTAATGAGGTAATTACATACACAAATATAAATAGACAGATAAAACCCTTAAAGGACGTTCAAGATGAAAAGCAATTAGAATTATGAATATACTCAAACAACTCTTCTATTGCAAATATCAATGTAGCCTTTACTCTTTATGATTTTTTATTATTATAATTATTATTCTTTTTCTATGTTTTTTTACGATGTGGATGTCATAATTGTAAGATTTTGGTATTATTTTGATTGTTAAATTTTCAGCATATACAAAAATAAAAACACTGATAAAAGTTTCTGTTGATCACGTTGGTCAAGCTAACCCCCACAAACTGTCTATATATTATAAGCTGAGTCTGAGAGTTTTATTTATTTGATAGTTTATTTCACATTTTTTGTTTGTATACTCTAAATACAAATAAAAAGTGAACAAATTTTTTTGTACTCTTTTTATTTAAAAAAAATGTTATAAGAGTCTGGAGGTATTATCGACTTTGCAAATTCACTTTGCAGACATTTGTAGGTACAGACATCCATTGTGTGCGTTGTTGGCAGTTTTTCCTTTCTTTTTAATATTGTCCATATCGATATCGGAATTATATCGTATCGACCGAAATAAAAAAATATATTGTGATATAAATTTTTGCCATATCGTCCAGCCCTAGGTTTAGGTGGTGAAGTTAAGGATCCAATATTTACAGAAAAAGATTTCCCAGTTAGATATGAAAAGAACAACTGTAAGACAAGGCCCTGAAGCCCAACAACACACTCAAGTCGTTTCAATAAAATGCTTTGATCTACAGTATCAAAAGCAGCGCTTAGGTCTAAAAGTATTCAAATCGCAAATGACCCAGAATCCATGGAGAATAAATGTCATTTGCGACTTTCAGTAGTGCAGACTCAGTGTTGGGTTTTCCTCTAAAACCAGATTAAAACAGGTCTAAAATATTATAAATGTCCAGATATGAGTTCAACTGTGAAAGTACAATTTTCTCTAAAACTTTTGATAAATGAGAGTTTAGATATAGGCCTGTAGTGGTCAGGCACAGCGGGATCAAGATGAGGCCTCTTTAATAGGGGCTGTACAACAGCATGTTTAAAGACATCTGGAAAAACCCCCATTTATTAATGAGCTGTTTATTACAGCTAAGAAGGAGGGGCAGATTGTATCTAAAACCTCTCTGAATAGACGGCAAAGCAGAATCATTTAAAGTAGCTGAGAAGAAGATACAGGCTGAAAATTTGAGAAACTGCTGGATAGAAGGACCAAATTAGAGTGATCTATGTCAGCAGGAAAGAGGTGTTATTTAAATACTTGTATTTTCTGAGCAAAAAAAGTATTTAAAGTCTGGTTTTAAAAGAACTTTTGGCTTACTTGCATTTTTAGCAATCAGGTTTTAAAAATATTTAGATTTAGCCTCACTGACCGAGTCTTGATATGAATTTAAGCAATCTTTTAAAATCTAGTAGGAAACCTGAAGCCCATCCTTTTTCCACTTGCGCTCATCCTTTCTGCACTCTTGCCCGAGAGTACGAGTAGATGAATTTAACCAGAGCTGAGGATTTGAACTAACCCTAGACCTCAAAACAAAATGACAAGCAGAATTAAATTTCAGCAAGTTGTTCAGTGTCTGAACAAAATGGCAAAGAAGCATCAGGTGACCCTGCTATCCAATGAGCCACCGTGCCACCTGATCCAGGTTTAAATAAAGTTTATAAAATAATAAATTTATAAAATTAATTATAAAAATTAATTTAATAAAAACAATAATAAAAAGTTGTTTGCTCGGTTTGAATAACTCAAATATGACCAGCATTGAAATAAGCTCACAAAATGTATAAGGTTTATTGTAGAGCTGGGCGGTATGACGATATACATCTTTACTCACAGCATGCATGAGGCTGAGAAAGACTGGGAGACTAGCAAATTGTTGCCAATTAGGGATGCAACAATTATAGATTTTGGTTGTACGATTATAGTCTGAGGAATAATCACAGTTTCACGGTTATCACGACTATTATGCATTAATTTATTTCAAAACACTACTAGTTTAGTAAATCTCATGAAAACTAATATATAAAACATAAAATAATAATAAAAAACAAACAACAGTCTATTTCTCTTTGAACTTAAAAATAAGTGAAAAAAGTTTTTGGCATTAAAACATAAGTAATATTTTAATTACTTAATTCCCCTATTTGAATTGGTGTGAGAAAAAACTAATCAAATATACTGCAACCGCATCACTTACAGTGTTTCCTCTAGGATTTTTTCCAGCAGTGGCGGCAGGACTTTTTTTACATAGATCTGCCAACTGATTCAAAGATAAATATTACACGCAGTATTGCAGGTCAAGATAGCATTCATGTAATAAGAGCATGCGAATCTCTTTGCTTGCGCGCCGATTTCCACTTCGTGAACTTCTTGCACGCACTCAAATTTACACGTTCAAGTGCAGATCTTCTCGTGCGCTCTCCAGTAAGCGCTGCTGAAGCGCGATTTGGTGCGTTTTCCGACATTAACGCGTCGACTGAAGTAAAATAAAACGGCTATAAACTCCAGCAAGATAAAGTCATTGCATGCAGAGTCATTGACCTTTATCAATAAAGTATATTTATGGAAACTGTGTTCATCTTAAGTGAAAGCTACACCGTGTTTGCTGGACTCGCGCACCTGTCAGTCAGTCTGACAGAGAGTCAGTCAGCATGTCACCTTAAAGGGTTGAACAAATAGCGCACAGCACTACTACAGTTACAGAAAGTTTTGCGCTGTTTACCTCTAATATGTTTTGGTGCGATTATAACCCGCTATAAAAAACACGACTAAATGTTTTTAAAGAGAAGTTGTAATGTAGCCGTGGCGGGATGAATTTTGGCGTGGCGGCCCGCCACGGATGAATGAATGTAGCGGAAACCTTGACTTAATCTGACAAAAAGTTGCTATCTACAGATAATTCTTCCCTCCATTGAGCCGTCAACCTCCCATCAGCTGATCTGGTTCTTTTCATTGAACAGTTTAATCTGGTTCAGAAGCCAGACTAATCTGCTTCTCTTATTCTGATAAGGTGCTAACAACCCGCTGGAGAGAAGAATTTGATTTAAAATCAGTTAGGTTTCAGTCTGTTCCTCACACAAAACTATTGCATGGTGTCTGAAGACTTGATTTATAATATTGCATTTGTTTGCAGGTTCAAAATATAATGAAGGTAACAAACTAAAACGCAACAATGGCCGGACTGTAATGCTTGTGCTAAAGCTATAAGACCACAGAAGACTTAATAATTGAACTACAGTGCTTTATTAAATATTAATCTCACTCTCCTTCACAAATGTTATCTACATTCAAATCAGGTGAAGTTCATTGAAGACCGTTTGACTGCAAATGATAATTCCTTCATTTTGCTGAACGTGATGAGGTGCTGATTGCTGCTTTTCACAATGTCACAATGTGCCCTGCCGTATCCCTGTAATTAAAAACCAGTGAAGTGGGTTTGGCAAGAGGGAAAGGGTCAGTACTGGAGAAATAGACTATTCAAGAAGGACACAGGACCTCAGTTAAATCAACCTGCCATTACAGAGATAAACCTCAAATCCACCGCTGATATAGCCCAGAAACATTTAACACAAAACAACAATGTCTTTAAACAAAACTATCATTGAAACTAATTGAGATTCCCAAAGCGAGACTGCAACAGCATAATGATACAATAAATAATACTAACAATGCATTGTTGTAATTCCATGAAATCTAATTACACAGATGTCAAACACAAGCTTTTCAGCTGACACCACTTATACAGTACCTGCAGCAAATCAACACAGAGTGTAGTGCTAATTAAAACATTGGCAATTATACAGCATTGTTTAACCAATTGACTGATCAAACACAAGTGTCCTTTATTAACATTTTTACCACCATAAGGCATGTATCATATAAAATAAAGTGCATAATAACCTTTTTTTATTATAACAAACAATGAATTGTCCAACCCAACCACTAACAGAAACCAAACCTCAAAATAGCTCATTCTAATGTAATATAAACAACAACTATTCACAATCTAACTCTTTACAGGGATATTTCACTCATTTGTATGTCAAGTAACCAAATATTGTATTTCTTTTGATGCTGTGGCTAGGGATGCAACGATTATAGATTTTGGTTGTACGATTATAGTCTGAGAAATAATCACGGTTCCACGGTTATCACGATTATTATGCATTCATTAATTTCAAACACCACTAGTTTAGAAAATAAGTAAAACTCCTTATATTTTACAGTGTTATTTATTGCTTCGCAGTAACCAATTAATACAGCACATAATAATATTACAAACAAACAATAGTCCATTTTTTTCTTTGTGCTTAAAAATAAGTGAATGTTTTTGACATTTAAACAAATAATTTTACACTGTAAATAAATGACAGAACAATTAATAAATAAATTAAAAAACAGTACTTGTCTAATGCAGAGCTTGAAATGAACTTTTTTACCTGGTAGCTCCGGTGCTCCCAACTTAAAAAAAAAATGTAGGAGCACCAGAAAAAATTTAGGAGCACCCACCAAAAATGAATGAGCACCACTGCAAATTGTATATTAACGGATTTATTGTATTTGAAATCAACATCAATTAGGACTAACAAAAAACAACTATCTAATTCTGTAATGGCTTGTTGATATTTGTGCAATAATTCCAAAATGAATGTCTAATAATTCTAAAATATTAATGATGACGAAGATAACAATGATACTAACAAAGAATTACATTTCTCATTATCATGCTGCCTTGAATGTGCTTGAATGTTATCTGCTATAAAAAGTGCTGCCTGTTACATTAAGAAAAATAAATCTATGATTTGCATCAAACAAAAATGAAGCATTGCAGTAAGAAATATTTATTTTGTATTATATGCATGACAATTTAATAAACTGAAATAATAAACAAAATAAAGGAAAAAAAGTCTCACTTCTGCACCTCTTTAAAAGTTTCGGTTTGGTCAATTTATATGCCCAGTCTCGTTATGACCTGATCTTCATTTTTCTGTGTTTGTGGAGTAAAGCAGGCGAGTCAGCCGACCCAATATATAAGCGTGGCAGAGCAGGATTCTCGCGATGACCACCGGCGCAATACCGTTCCTTGTTATGAGCCGCAGTTTCATTTTAAACTTAGTAAAGGCGAGCTTCTTTGGCGATTATGTATACAGTGTTAGATTTTTTCGATGCAACGCATCAAGATTCAGGCCATTAAACAGCTGATCCACTACGAGTTTTTCATCACTCTCTCCGAAATCACTCGATTGACCTCGGCTGGCGGATCAACATTCACCACATCATGATCGCTCTTATCTTCAGCCGTTTGCAGTTCCCGTGGTCACCAAAGCCCCCTGTCATCTCAACGAGGTGCGTCTGAAAAGCGTGAGCGCGTTGAGTCGCATGCGTGTCCCTCCATTGGAAATAACAAACTTGCACAGACTTGCCTTAGTTAGCTTCAGTCATAGTTAAGTGTGCGTGGTTATTAGTCTCATTGTACAAACTAGCGCACAGCTTTGCATAACTGTTTAGTTGCTGCAGTTTTGTACCGTGCAGAAACACAGTGTTGAGAAGCCTTTACGATTATTTAACCGTGAAGAATTAAAGCGCGGTTAATAGTGAAACCGGTAGCTGTGGCCAATATTAATGTAATGTAAGCCTACTTCAACAGTTTTCATTAATGTTACATAAAATGCCAACTTTGATTTAAAACAAATTACTTCTAGTTGTTTTTGTAGCTGCAAATCATAGTGCAAAAGGATTTTAAAAAGTCAAAAGGATCAAAAAAAAAAAAAAGTAAAAAAAAAAAAAAAAAAAAAAAAAAAAAAAAACTCTTTTTGATGCAAGAAACGTGGACTGAAATTGTAAGAGATAGTTCACCCCAAAATTTTAATTCAATAAAGTCAAGGGCTACCACTACCAGCCAAAACATACATTCATTCATTTTCCCATTATTCATCAGGGGTCGCCACAGTAGAATGAATCTCCAACTTATCCAGCATATGTTTAACACAGCGGATGCCCTTCCAGCTGCAATCCATTACTGGGAAACATCCAAACACACTCATACACAACAACCAATTTAGTTTATTAAATTCGCAAATGTTGTTGGACTTTGGGGAAACCAGAGCACTTGGAGGAAACCCACATAAATGCCAGCTGACCTAGGACTCAAACCAGCGACCTTCTTGCTGTGAGGCAACAGTGCTAACCACTGAGCCACTGTGTCACCCCCAAAATATACATACAAATATAAAACAAGATTAAAACTAGTACCTCCTGATGATACATTGAGGTTTTATAAACTGAAATTATTCATCAGTGAAAAAAAAAAAGCATTAGGTACAAATGACAATACTACCTACAATACACAGCCTCAATAAATTGTCATGAGTTCGTGTCATATATACCTTGAAAAGTTACTACTTAGAAAACAAAGAAAAATGCTTTTTTCAGTCAAAATTTTTGATGAAACCTATCAAGTGTGATAACACATGAACATAGAATAAAATGTTTTTTTGTTTATCTGTTTAAGCAAAGGCTTTGATCTCTATTTTGATATATAATACAATCATTCCTTGCAGAAAATATTCTGAGGGCCATCAAATTTATATGTAAATCAGCAAAAATGCTGGAGGTGGTCGAGTAAAAAAAAAAAAAAAAAAAAAAAAACTGTCTTGGTTAAGTAAAATAACCCTTGTGCACTGTTCCAATTTACTACCCTTTTGTTATTTTAGGGATGAAAACATGAATTGCTACTCTAAAAAAGCATCAGATAAATATATTTTTTTTATTTTTTGCATTAATCTGTTAATCAACCTCAGTCCTGATCAAAACTACTTAATTGCTACATTGACTAACTCTTTAATTGCCAAGTTCATAAATTTGGTGAAAAAAAAACACAAAATTACGTATTTTTCATATAAAAAGTAATTGTGGACTGCATTTTTTTAATCTTTTATCACAGTCTTGAATATGTGACGGATTAGTAACAACATTGGCTTTGATGCATTGTTAGATTTTTATTTTTTCTCCCTAATTTACTGTTGGTGGCTGTTTTTGTCCCACTGACTTCCATTCTAACCACCTTTGATGGTGCATAAATACTAGGGATGCACCGATACCGATACCAGTATCGGGTATCGGGTCGATACTTGGTTAAAATACTCATACTCGAGTCTCGTATCGGACATGAAAGGCCGATACCACGCACCGATACCACTCAACAGTAATTCACTATGGATGTGATTGTTGTCCTACCTGACTTCAGTGTCTTAATGTATTAATTAGCCCAATGTATTATATATTAATAGCTTAGTCCTTATAAACAATCCACGTATAAAATACATTATTAACGAATCTATAGCCTAGGCTACTGAAGAATAAACCGAATATGAAATATGATCCTTGCATAATGATCACAACTAAGCACTCAAACAAGCTAGCACTCATTTTATATATAATCTATAAATAAATAAATTAAATAAATTTTAAGAAATGGAACAAAATCTACTACAGGCTAAATAAAAACGCCTGAGTTTAAACATCACTGCAGTCACCGCGCGCGTGTCAGTTTACTGCTTCTGTAAAGATCAGACAGCCTAGTCTAGTCCAGTGCTGAACTTCACGAAACCAGTTTTATTTGTTGCAGATTTAAAATGCCTTTTATTTTTAAAATCTCTCAAGTTAATAGACTGTCGGGTAACATAATCTTCCTCAGAGATATTGGAGTTCAATAACGTGGTGCGCAGTAGGCCTATGACTATTGACGGTACCCTGCAAGTTTACACACTGCATACACAGGCCTACAGATCTGGTGTGTTATGAATTGCATGTTTTAAATGACAGCGACTGATTGCGTCAGATATCCTACAGATAGACTTTTTAGCTCAAGGACATTTATGCCTATTATTTCAGTGCTGTATTTTGACAGATTTCGCAAAGGCTTCAGCTATTCTGTAAACTGGTAACAGCCTCAGTTTTGCGGCTTGACTTGTGCGGCATCTCCGTATCAATGTCTGGATGACAGCGAGAGAGAAATGAGATCAGACCTCAGATTCGATGTGTGGCCGCACGACACAGTTACTTTACTGCAATTTTAAAATATTGGCTTATCTAAAATAACTTTTCATTCGATAAAAAGCCGAAATATTGCTTGACATAAGCAACTTTCGGATATGGAAAAAAAAAAGAGGCTTCAGTGAAGACGCACACACACACTCAGGCGGACTGACCATAGGAAGCACCGGGACGGTCCGACGGTCAATCTGGCCTGCCACCGTGATTCTGGCCCACCGAGCAACCATCCAGTCCCCCCCGTCCCCCCACCCCCCGCTCTTCACTTTCTATATCGCATCGGATGTGGCCTGCCACCGGGACTCTGGCCTGCCGCACATCCCCGCACACGCCTCCGCGCCTCCTCCCCGCTCTTCACTGTCTAGATCGCATCAAATGTTGCCTGACTGACAGTTACTTTTGCCCGTTGAAAATGCTTTCCCAGTCTGCCCCTGCATTCAGGATACACTCTTGCTTTTACGGCTGTACGCACTGTGCGTATACCTATTATGCGAGGGCGGGAATTAATGCCTCTTTTTTATTTATTTATTTATGACATAATTTAAAATGATTATTAAACAGTATAAACTACTTTAAAGAGACAAACTATATACGAAATTTGTTTTAAAAATATATTTTGTCAAAGAAAAATATACAAATTATATTTTAGTTTGAACCCAACTGTGAGCCCAACTGTGGATGATTTTCGGTCAGTGGAAAGTAAGGATTTAATTAATGCTTCACTATTGTATCACAATCTTCTGTCATATATTTGCTAATTTTTTAATTTGTCAATTTTAAAGATGACGTCTTGCGTCTGATTTTTCCTTGGTGCTGATGTGCTTTTATTACATTTAGATTTCAACGAAATATAAAAACTAAAAAGGAAACAAATTATGTTGTAAGGAATGCCCTAAATAATTTAGCCTTTGACAGTAAGAATCAGTGTTTCTTGACATGATTGGGGAAGGAGGCCGACTGTGGTGGATTTGTGCATACCTTGGAGTTAATTCCTGCAGGCGCCCCTGCACTCTTGTAGGCCTATTCATTATTGATTTTTTAACATTAAACGCATAATAATCAAGTGCCTCAAAAAAAAACAGCTGAACTTCGGAAAAAGTGCTCATTGCGGTTGCCGCCATGGTTGCTTTGTTTCTCTGCAGTTGGCTTGTCAATGGCTCGGCATTGCTAAATCACTTTTTATATAAAAAATAAGATTCATTAATAAACATTGTGAGATGATGGTCGCGTGACTTTTAAAATGAGAGTATGCGTTTCGTATTTATGGCTATTAATCCTATCTACCCGCAACCCACCCATAAACATCAAGTACTTTTTGATTACCTGACCGGCTGATCAAAGGCAGGACTCCTGAATATGAAATAATCGCACATAACAGGGTTTTATGCGTCCCCAATATGCAACGAGAGTGACTCCATAAGGTAATGTACACTGCACACACTTTGTGTAATGTGTGAAGTTGTGCACACATGTAAGCGCAAGGATAACTCATCCTTTAAATGTCCATGCTTAATCCTTAAGGTCTGGGTTGCAGGGTTATCAACAATGTGTATATTTTTGGCTTGTAACAGCCTCCTGTTAAAACATTTTATGTTCATCCTTGCTACAGGCAAAAAAAAAACAACAACAAAAAACGAACAAATAAACTTAATTGAAACCAAATCTATGAAGTATCGTATCGGTACTCGGTATCGGCGAGTACACAAATTAAAATACTCGTACTCGTATCGGTTTGTAAAAAAGTGGTATCGGTGCATCCCTAATAAATACACAGTCTTTGTTTTCGTTTACGCTATGTAGTTCTGAGAGCTGAGATGCATATTTTGACTTTCTCAGACACATCAAGGTCAGTGTGTAAAGGTCACTCTCACACTATAACACACTCACATATACACACTTTAGTTTGCCGTTATACTCCATATAAAATCCAGAAACTAAGCATTTTTTTTGCACAGGCCTATCTAAAGGGTTAATGGTGCCAACTGATGATCAACAGTAAAAATTGTACCTCTTCCCAACAGGGAAAACCACCATGGGTCAAAACAGCCACCAACTGTAAATTTGGGAAAGAAAAAAATGAAAATCAATCAAGACTTTGATAAAAGGTAAAAAATAAAATCTAGTCTACTTTTTATTTTGAAAAAAATATTTTATGTCATTTTGGGTGTTTTTTTTTTTTCACCAAATCAATTCATGAACTTGGCAATTAAAGAGTTAAAATCCTGTAATTTCCTAAGCAATTTAGTAGTTTTGATCAAGACAGACGTTAACAGATTTATGCAAAAAGATTTGAAAAAAATATTGATCTGATGCATTTTTACAGCAGTTTAATTTAGTAAATGTTTTCATCCCTAATATAACAAAAGGGTAGTAAATTTACCCAGAGTGTATTGCTGAGTTTAAAAAATTCAAAGCATTTTCTCAAATAAGATTTGTCACTAAAAATCATTGTGCTAGCTGAAACAGAAAAATTTATGGCCAAATTAAGACTCAAAATCACTCCAGAGTAGATGAAAACATCCCCAACAGTATATAAGGGTTAGCAGAACTCCATGTATCCAACTATCCCTTTAAGAGGAGAAAAAAAAAGATCACAAAAGCAAACCACAATCTGAAAGAGAGAAAACAATTCATCATCCTAGAAGCAGTGTGCACGGATAAAATACGATTTGTTTTTCTCTTCCGCCACAGGCCTGAGGATCTGCGAGTCTCAGATGTCTATATTCTCCTCACGTAGTGTACACTGGAATAAAACAGCCGATTCCTACTGCAAAGCTCATACGGGATCAGGTGTTAACCCCCAGACGGTCTTCTCCACACATGTTAGCTCAGCGGCAGACTAGAGCAAATAACCATTTACAGACCCGTACGGAGAGACCAGCCCGTCTGTTGAGTCCGGAGCATCAGACTCTCAAAAATCTGCAGACAAGAACAGCTCAGGTTCTTGTCGACAAGTTTAGACATTGGAAGAATAGCCCTGAAGTCAAACATTGGGGACTGCAAACATGGAGGAGCCAAGAGATTAGGGCTGCACAATATATCATTTGAGCATAGATATCACAATGTGTGTGTCTGCAATAGTCACATCACAAGAAATGCAATGCTGAGTTAGGATTGTAGATGACCAGAAACTGCAGGACAAAACACACAAGATTTGTGGAGACACTGCAGAATTGAACTATAATAGAGTGAAAGTTTATCATCCATGTGTTTAAGGCCTGTGTGAGCATTTTAAGTGAGTTTAAAGTATCTCAATAGCTATAAAAAATTGTTTAATAAAGATACATTTTATTGAATAATTGTTTTTTTACAATAATTTTTATGCTGAAGTAGTAATGGGCGATATAAACGATATGCGATATAAACGATACAAAATTGGCCTACGATAGAGATTTTAATTCTATTGCACTATCGCGATAATGCATGTGTGATGATGCAATCTACCCGCGAAATTAAGAGCAAAGCCGGCCGCGTATCTAATCTAGACTTTACCCCATTCGGTGCCATGCATTGCTTAGCAACGTATACAAAACAATGTAAAGACAGCTTGACGTGAAAGTAAATAAAAATGCCGCTATATTAATGTGCATATCGCATTTCCGGCCGGCCGCCTATCCAATCTAGACTTTACCAACCGGACATGTCCGAGATTCTGCTTTTGCTTTCGATATTAATTGTATTCATTTTTGCATTACTTTATACGCAAACTTTGGCTGGTGCATCTCAATCTCTGCAGCAGACAAAGAGAGAGGGAGAGGGAGAGAAAGAAAGCAGATTTGATCTGTCAGTGGTGCTCACTGAAAAGAAACAAACTTTTTTTTTATTTGTTTGTTAAATAAGAATAAGAAATCAATAAGAAATTATTCTGTTGCTGAAGGTCATTAAAGTTATATAGAAAAGATGGTGTTACTTTGGGGCAGAAGGAAAGAATGAAAGAATTTTCTTTATTTAAAATAGCCATGCCTAATACTGGAAGTATAGCCCTAATTCACAGTGTCCGTTCCTTTATTAACAAGACACCAGTTTTAATTTCATTAGGAGATCAAAATTTTTAAAAACCAAATGCGTTACCTTAGGCTGCAGGTTTGAAATTTGTTTTTATTTAAAGTATCTGCAATACACAATTTTATTTGACTAATTAAAACTGGAAGTATTTTCAGTACAGTGTAAGTTCCTTAACTAAAAAGACACCAGTTTTTTTTTTGTTCTCTGCAACTTGGCATTTAGGAACCAAGGACTTAAAAGAAAAGTCTTTCTTTCTAAAAGGCACTACATTTAGTTTATTTATCTGCAACATTGTGTTGTTTAATTACAGTTTTGCTTTTGCACAATAAATGTTCTCAAAATGACATGCAAAGTTTCTTTATTTCTTAAAAAAAATAGCAGTTTGGCTTTTCTAAGGGTCTATGTAACCTGTTCTGAAATGGTTCTATTATAATTCATTTATCGCAATATATATCGTTATCGCAGGAGGCTGCAATGTATATCGCAATATGGATTTTAGGCTATATCGCCCATCCCTATGCTGAAGACTATATGCAATTTTATTTTTCATTTGATTATTTAATTTCTGTACCCAAATACTGTTAGACTCTCCCCAGAAAACCATAAAGTATGTTTATTTATCTTTAATATTTGCTCCATTGTGTTTTTTATGACTGTAGTTTGTTTATTATATGTATATAATAAATGACAAATTTAATTTTCATGCCCCTACAAAATCATTCCAATGAATCTAAATCAACGACTTTACAAATAGAGCTATTTACGTCATCTGGTGAAATTTTATTTATATCACAATATAAAACAAAATAATAAAATATCACAGAGAAAAAAATATATATATTGCAATGTCAAATTTTTCCAATATCGTTCAGCCCTACAAAAGATGGTAATGTTATCTATGCCTGGACGATTAAAAGTTTTTAAACCAAAAATCGCAATTTGAAAGGGTGCGGATCGAAAAAAAAAGCTGAGATTATTTCGACGCACTGTATCAAATATGGTAACAAGCATATAGTTATGAAAGTTCTTACAGTTCGTAAGCACATTATCCTGAACAATGTGAATGTAGCACTATCTAAATGTAAAGGTTTTATATACGTACAGTGCTCAACATATACAAGTACACCCCTTACAAATCACTTATTTAAATTAATACTTTGTATAGAAAACTTTACAATATTATATCTGTGCATATACAGTAGATTAGTCAGTACTGAAGCCAAAGCTGAAACTAATCTAACAAAATAATTCATGATAATGGTTAAAAACTATTATACGCAGACTTATACGTTTGGGAAGAATATTCAATACATTTTAAAAAGAGCAAAATTAAAAAGAAACAGTTTATAAAATTTTGTTATTTTTTTTCCGATATTTCTCATGAATTTAAATGTATTATCTCTCAATTTTTAAAGATATTTGGTGACTAAAATATTATTTTAATAAATATGTCGGAATAAATCTGTTTTGTTCAAATGCAACGAAATGTTACCTATATACACTGTGAAATGGATAAAAACATTCATTTTCAAAATGGGGTGCACTCATTTATGCTGAATACTGTATAAGATTTTATATATAACTCATTTAATTGAACTTAAAATACTGTAGTTATTTTCTAAATTAATGTTTAAGAGGTTTTAAATAAATGGTAGCATAGTGTAACGTACTTTGTGATTCTGAGTGGTCTTTCTATGGTGCTGTTAAAACCACCACATCAAACCTGCCTGTCTTTTATTAAAAAGTAGTAAATTGCCTTTTAAAAATAGCAAATCACTATTTTGATCAGACAAATCGCAATTAAATATTTTTTCTCCAAGTCGTGCAGCCCTAAATCCATGATCGGCTTTACCTTCAGTTTCAGCACTCATAATTTAAAAGCTATGTCAGTCCTCACATGAAGGAGAATACACAAGCATGCCCAAGACATTGAAGAGTCTTTATAGTGCCATTCAAAAAACCTAATGAAAACGAACATTGTCATATTTTACTTTTTCAATGACCTTTGAAAGTATTGCATGCTTACTTGAAACTGAAAGCATTAGAAAATCATCTAAATTACTGAAAAGATCAAATTTAGCAGTAATGGATGGTTGGAGTGGTGTATCACAGACATTGCAATTCTGCAAATATCTGCAAGAGTTACTTACAGTTGAAGGCAGAACATGACTGTTTTTTTTTCAAAATATTGTGAATTCAAAAGGTTGTGAATATTATTGAATTATAATATATAATTTTTATTCTGAAGAAAGTCATTTTTCTTAATAAAAGCAGTTTTTAAAAAAAATAAACACATTTTAGTCAATATTATTAGCCCCTTTAAGACTTTTTTTTTCAATTGACTACTGAAAAAAAAAAACTTATCCAATAACTTGCCAAAATAACATTGCCTAGTTAACCTATAACTAAATCTTAGCACTTGTATCTTGCAAAATGACTAGAAAAATGTCATCATGGCAAAGACTTTTGCCATAATTTTGTAGGGGTGTGAAAAATAAATATATATTTTAATGTAATTTACATATAACAAACTACAGTCATAAAAACAATTGAGCAAATATTAAAGAGAAATAAACACAACTTTATGGTAAGAGTCTAACAGTATCCAAGTACAGAAATTGAGTAATCAAATGTAAAATAACATTGCAGTCTTCGTCATAAAAATTATTATAAAAAAAAATACTATTATTTAATAAAATTAATCTCTATTTAATAATGCTTAAAACTTTCTATAATTAAGCTTTTAAATCGCACTTAAAGCTTAGCACTAGTATCTTGCAAAATGACTAGAAAAATAGTGTCATTATGGCAAAGACAAAAGAAGCTAGTTATAAGAAATATGTAATAAAAATAAATTATGTAAAATAAAAATAAAAAGTGTCAAAAACAAAACAAAAAAAAACATTAACCAGCTTGTTAAACAGAAATAACATTTTCACAGATGGGCTAATTATTTTTTATTTCCCTGTACACACAAAGGGAAAGGTTTTTCAGATTCATCTGTCACTGTATATGCAAACTTTCAATAAATACTGAATGGAAAAGGTTGAAAATCCATCAGATTAAAAATTGTATGAAGTCAAGAAGTAGCCCACTGATTACTTTCAAAGCAATAGCAGGCTCTCTGTAGATTTGTTTTTCCAAAATAAAAAAGCTTCTTATGCGAACTAAGGACATATTTTACTGGATTTAAAAAGGTAAAAAAAAGTAACACTTTTAAATAACAGTTTAACCTTTATGAATCTTTTATACATTTTGTAACATTATGACTTGACCCTGTTCAGGGCCGGATTAATCAATGGGCATTATGGGCACAGACCCAGGGGCCCGTGCGCACTTGGGGCCATTGCGAGGGAGGGAAAAAATGCTGATTTTGGAGTGTCTATTTAGGCTAAGTGCAAATAGCGCACCTCGTTGGAATAAGCTAGTTGAGTGCTTCCCGTCAGCGCCGTTTGATCATCAGAGTCAACATTACTAAAGAGAGAAGTAAAGAGCAAGTGGAAGTGGCGTAGCTCGTAAAGCGCCTGGCAACATGTTTTGAGGTGATCGATCATGAACACGGTTCGAATATAGCGACTGATGAACACGTTCTTCTTTTTTTCCCCCATTACATATCAGATTGGAAATACATTTATTTTCAATAGAAAGAAATGTTTTTGTTTAAAAATTTAAATAAAGTATATAAAATAAGTCACAAGGTATTTAATAAGGATAATAAGAATAATAAATATTCTATAAACAGTTATTTTCCACCTGGTGTTAAATGTTAGCAACATCTTAATATAATTAATCTGTATTTACAATGTTAGTCGCCCTGCTTCACCCATATTCTCCGACCTCATGGAGAGAGAGACAGAGAGAGAGACAGAAAAAGCCCCTGAAGAGGAGAGAGACAGGAGAGAACTGGTATAGTGTGTGTGATTTTGGATAATTTCAGCTTTATAATCAAGTCTTCTTCATCACGAGGGAGACAGTAGGAATAATTAATAAGTGTGTGCATGGAAGACTCAGATTCATAGAACTGGATTAGAGAGGTGTTATATGCAAATCATATTCATTATACGTTTGTAGAAGTTATACATTAAAAATACCCTTAAATATAAATTTTTAGTACTGTTTCAGTGAACCTGAACAAGTATATTAAAAATCATTAATTTTCACTAGTTTTATTAGTATTTATTTTTTATCAAAGTGTGCTTTAAATGCTTTTAAAATCAGGTAAATCTTTGTAGACTATAAATATATGTACTATGTCATTTATTTTAAAAAATGTGGGCAAAATATTATAGATTATCTTTATTTAAAAAATATTATATCTTATTTTTTAATTCAACTATAGGGGTGCGGCCTTGTAGGGAGCCCTACAAGACATTGTGCCCAGGGGCCTCTGAATTCTTAATCCGGGCCTGACTCTGTTAATGTTTGTTGACAAACTGAACCCAAAAGTCTGAATGATAATGTACAATAAATGTATCATTATAGATGGCGTTATATTAAAATCATAAACAAAATAATACCGACATATATGAGATGATGTAAGGCATATGTAGATAATTTCAAAAACTGAAAAATACCACCAGCTTATTGAGGTAAAGTTGGTTTTATTTTACACATTTGTTCATTCTGATTAATAACATTTTTTCGGAAAAGTATTTTTTGCAAATTCTAAACAGGGAAATCACATTAGCAGCCAGTGACTATCAAAGTGCAACATGGACACAGTCAATTAAATAGTGCTGATGCTGTTTTGAAATCATACTGAACTGAAGTGACCGAATATTTAAAGTACGTTAGGGTGGTAAACAATATAGGGAACGTGTCACTATTATAAAATATGAACGAATGTGCGAATATAAATCCAACTTTACCTCAATTTGTTCACCATGCTACTTTTAATACCCAAATAATCCTTTTCTGAAATTATAATAAAAAGGAGAAAGTCCGAATGCAAATATAAAACCAACCTCAACCAAATCACCAGCTTAAACAAACAAAAGTCACTATTAAACACGCTAAACCCACAAGATAGCAAAGTAGACACACAAATAAACCAACTGCCACTAATAACCAATCGAAAACACTCGGTTTAAATTCACAAAACAAAGTTCACTTACCAAACTCGACATGAGGAAAACCTTCATACTCCATTTCGTACCCAAAGTTCCCGCTCTAATCACATACGTCACACGTCATGTGCAATAAATAATCTTGGCTGGACACGTCTGAAAAGCCACACCCATTACGTACAATTGCAGTCATTTGATTGGCCAATGAATGTGTACGTGAATCCCTATTAATACGAGGAGGATAAGAGCAACTGAAGAGCAACTGTTGGTGAATGCATGAAAATGAAACTACACTTTATTTATATATATATATATATATATATATATATATATATATATATATATATATATATATATATATATATATATATATATATATATATATATATATATATATATATATATATAAACATTTTTATTTGATTATTATTAACTTATTTATTTATTTATTTATTTATTCATAATATGCTTAAAATAAAGGCAGTTATGTGTGAATTAAGATTAATTAGGGAAAAATTCAAACATTCAGAACGATCATGGTGATCGTTCTGAATGTTTGAATTTTTCCCTAATTATAATTATTTATTAGATTAAAAATGTTAAGAAATAAAAATGACTCCATTGATTAGCCTACAATAACAGAAAAAAATTTAAATAAAATAAAAACAGATGGTAATAGAAATATACATTCATAATTCAGAAATTTATTATTATTATTATTATTATTATTATTATTATTATTATTATTATTATTATTTATATTATTATTATTATTATTATTATTATTATTATTATTATTATTATTATTAATATTATTAAATTAATGGGCAAATATTTCCCTCTGACTAAATTATTCAACAATTTAAGAATTTCAATTTATGCATTAAAATATTGTATTTATATAATATATTAATAGTCATCTTAAATAAAATATAAATTAATTTATATTTCTCTTAATTTTAGGGTAAAATGTGGCCTGGACATTACTTTGCCTTGTAGAAATTGTGCTTTCATAACACACAGCGTTTAATGACAGTAAAAATCTAATGAAAAAGCCATATGTTGAACAAATGTACATTAATAATTCTTAGAAAATATATTATTATTATTATTATTATTATTATTATTATTATTATTATTATTATTATTATTATTATTATTAAATTAACGGTCCAAATATTTCCTTCTGAAATAATCAGCAATTTAAGAATATCAATTTATGCAATAGAATATTGTAATTATATATTAATAGTCATGAAAATTTTAAAATAATGTCAGAGTACCAAAAACTTAAATAAATAAAATATAAATTTATTTATATTTTTGTTGATTTGAGGGTAAAATGTGGCCTGGAAATTACTTTCTCGTGTAGAAATTGTGTTTTCATAATGCATAGAGTTTAATGACAGGAAAAATCTAATGAAAAAGCCTTATGCTAACAAACGTACATTAATAATTCTTAGAAAATATTATTATTATTATTATTATTATTATTATTATTATTATTATTTCTATTATTAAATGGTCAAATATTTCCCAGAAATATTTTACAATTTAGGAATTACATATAATCAATGTATGCATTAAAATATTGTAATTATATATTAATAGTCATAAAAAATTGAAAATAATGTCACAGTATCAAAGTCTTACATAAATAAAATATAAATTAATTCATATTTCTGTTGATTTTAGGGTAAATTTGGCCTGGAAATTACTTTGCCATGCAGAAATTGTGCTATTGTAATGCACAGTGACAGGAAAATTTAAGTGAAAAAGTCGTATGGTAACAAATATACATTAGTAATTTTTAGAAAATAATATTATTATGAAATTAACAATAAAATATTTCAATGAAATATTTTACAATTAAGGAATTACAGATAATCAATTCATGCATTAAAATTGTCACGATTAGAGGAATTTATTGACTATTATGTGAGATGTGAAACAGTTCAAAAGTGATGAACAGAGTTGTGCTGGAGAGTCCTGGATGGAGCTGAAAGAGAAAAGGGGTCGCGATGGAGTGTCCTGGATGGTGCAGTCAGAAGCCACAGAATGCCGGGAGACTGAGCGGTGATGGTAAGGCCAGACAAGAGGTGGTGAAAGCCTGGCACAAGGCACTGCAGACCAGAGATCCTAAAGAGTTGCCACCTCACAAGAAGCAGCCTGACAGATGACACCAGCAGCCAGGGACTTACAGAAGAGCAGGGCTGGGACAGAGAGACAAGACACACAGACAGACAGAGGGAACTAAACTAAGAAACAAAACAACTAACACAAAAAAAGTGTGCGAAGCGTGCGAAATTCTGTTGTACTGCACTGCAAAAAGGGGCGGGATTAAACAATATGATTAGTCATTAAAAAAAAGCAAGCGATTGGTCCGTGTTTTAAAT
>CAIGQS010000562.1:20000-22508 GCA_903798195.1 Danio kyathit | reverse complement strand
GATTCTGTGTAAACAATGACAGATTGCTCTTCTTTTTTTTTTTCAGCGCGCTGCCCGTTAAGAATGCTGTTGGTATTTTTCGCTCCCTGTGTTTGTTTCTCTTTCTCTGCTGGATGACATTAGAGTAATAAAATGCTCTCTCGGGAACAGCTGTTCTCCTCATTATTCTCTCCATCTTTCTATCTCTCTCTCTTTTTCTTCCTCCCTCACGGCAGATCACGAACTCTATCAACACACAGACTGCGACTGTTAAGAGTTTCCCCAAAGATGTGCCAAGAGATCCCAACGTTTCACTTCTGCTTTTATCCTGTCAAACACTTTATCTTTGTTACCTGACAGCATCAGACGTGATGTAATGCTCTGTCAGAAAACACTTTTTTTCTGAGGATTTCCAAGGATTTATTTTGTTCAAATGTAATTTTTTTTACTGCATTTAAGTTTTTAAATATATATATATACAGTTGAAGTCAGAATTATTAGCCCCCCTGAATTATTAGCCCCCTGTTTATTTTTTCCCCAATTTCTGTTTAACGGAGAGAATATTTTTCCAACACATTTCTAAACATAATAGCTTTAATAACTCATTTGTAACAACTGATTTATTTTATAAATAAAAATATAAGCTTAAAGTGACATTTAAAGGTTTAACTAGGTTAATTAGGTTAACTAGGCAGGTTAGGGCAATTAGGCAAGTTATTGTATAATGATGGTTTGTTCTGTAGACTATCAAAAAAATATATAGCTTAAAGGGGCTAATAATTTCGACCTTAAAATGGTTTTAAAAAAAAAATAAAAACTGCTTTTATTCTAGCCAAAATAAAACAAATAAGACTTTCTCCAGAAGAAAAAAGTATTCTCAGGACATACTGTGAACATTTCCTTGCTCTGTTAATATAATTTGGGAAATATTTAAAAAAGAAACAAAATTCAAAGGGGGCTAATAGTTCTGACTTCAACTATATATATATAGATATATATTATATATATATTATATATAATTATATATATATATATATATATATATAGATATATATATAGTATATATATATATAGATATATATATTATGAATTTTTAGATGAAATTTGTTTACATATTTTTTTTTTTTTAAAAGTATATTCAGGGTTAGTTTATATTAGCTTTCTTTTTGCAAGTGTGGTTATTACATCTTTTACTTAGTACCTTTTTAGCTGCCCGTTACCCTTGTTTTTTTTATTTAATATTTCTACATTTAAGTGTAAAAAAATGAAATAAAATTAATCGTTGTTAGCAATTAAGTACTTCAGGTTCAGTTGCCAATGCCTCATTTTGACATTTTCACATAGTTTTTCTACATTTCTAAATGTTTAAAAATGTAATACAGTAGTCCCTCGTTATTCGCGAGAGTTATGTTCTAAAAATAACCCGCAATAGTTGAAATCCGCGAAGTAGTCCGCTTTATTTTTTACAATTATTATAGATTATTATTTCAGGCTGTAAAACCCCTCTCTACACACTTATACACGCTTCTCAGACAGGCATTAGCATTTTCACACTTTTCTCTCTTCTTTAAAACACTCTCAAAATTCAAACCTTCGTAGAAAGATAAATTCATTATTATAGAATGAAACCAAAGATCAAAACCATTTGATCTTCATTTATTTATTCCGTAGTAGTGCCCTACAGCCGGCCATAACTTTAGCATGTCCAGAAGTTCAACTTTTTGTGCGATGGTTATCTTCCTCTGCCTTTTGGGTGCTACCACAGGTGCCTTAGACAGTGCAAAAACATTTGTCGACATTGTGGGAAGAAAACTTGCAAAAATACAGTACAGCACTCTGTTAGCGATCGAAGATTTATGTTAATTTGGCGAGCTGAACACATTCTGTACTGTACAGAAGACACAGCATGGAGGAGATTGATTGACAATGGTCTACAGCCAATCAGGACACAGAACACAATGCGCTGTAGAAAAAAAGCATGTCAAATTGCACAAAAAAAAAATCTGCCAAGCTGCGAAAAGTGAACCGCCTTAGCGAGGGACCACTATATATAGGGTTTATTTTAATTACGTTTTTTTTTTATTTCTTCACTACCTAATTTAGCTGTTTTTTTCAACTTTTTCAGGACTGTTACAGTTTTTCTCAGTGGCTTTGGTGCATTTCTCACAACACTATTTACATTTGCACAACAGTTAATGCATTCCTCAAAACAATTAGTTAAAGCTACAACATACACAGGTCTGTAAATCATTCATCAAATTGTTCATTTTAGAAGACATTTTCAGGATTTTTTTTATTTTTATAAAATTTGCTTGACAGATTTTGACAACTAGTTCAACATTTTTGTATGTAATGACTCAAGTAATGAAATGAGGACTATCAGTTTTATATGGAATGACTATTCAGCATCCACAAGTTTAGTTCATTTTGACTGACATGACATAAGCAACTGATAATGTTACAAACAGCAGAGAGTTGTATGAAAGCAATTGATGCATGTCCAAAAGCATTTGCAATTTGTTGAAAGGA
>CAIGQS010000562.1:0-15000 GCA_903798195.1 Danio kyathit | reverse complement strand
GGGAGTTTGTTTATATCAAACTTATATCAAACTTGCGAAGTCTGAACTTACACGGAGAGGATGTAAGACTGAACCGTGTGTAGGCTACTTAATATTGAGGAAAAGCCCCAATCAGCCTCCGTTTTCAGATGTCTCCGTTTTCCCTCATCCACACGAAGACAGAGCAGCAGCGTTTCAGAATGAAAACGACCTCTCCAGCGTTTTCAAAACGCGCCGTTTTCGGGGCTCAAAAACTCCGGCGTAGTGTGGACGGATGGCGTAACCGTAGCAAAACTTAAGCGTTTTAAAACTAAAACGTATTAGTGTAAATGGGGCCTAAAAGTGCACAGCTGAAAAGAGATCGGCTGAATAGATAAAAAAAATGGTCAAATTCAACTGTTTAACTTGAGTGTGAGCCTATTTCCACAAACAGTGGAGTGTTCCTTTAAGTATCAATTACATCAATTACATGTACACAGTAGCATTTCCTGCAAAACTGTAGAGCTATACTATTGAAATTAGTCACAACTTGAGAGGTAGGACTCTTTGTTTGCTCTGCATGGAATCCCATTGCTGTTTTATGAGAAATAGTCCAATCAGAGATGATAGAGAAAATTGACAGGTCAGTGTGTGTTTAGCAGGTGTTTGTGTGTCTTTGGTCTTCACCGAGTGTTTAAAGTGTTTCAGCATCTCTCTGGGACATTGACAGAGGAACGTGTGTGTGTGTTTGTTTAGCACCTAGTTGTGGTTGTGTGGTGCTAATGTTAGATTGTAGGGTTACCCTGTGGCATGAGGGTTTATACAGTAGACTGCTGTGTGTGTATGTGTGTGTGTTTAATGGTCAGGTCAACCATACAAGTGTAAAATAAGTACACAGAACACTTGAAGTGTGGTTGTGCATGCATACAGTCAGGCTGCAGTACTTAAAAAGACTGCTAAAGGCACTGCTGTTTATCAAAAATCATATTTAAAAACCTGGTGATATTTCTACTGGTAGGCTCAGAAGGCTGGTATCCATCCACATGGTTAATCAGCTATACTAATAGAGAAGACTTCAGATCCAGATCTGTTTTTACATTACTGTGACGGTTGGGTTTAGGGTTGGAGTAGATGTTAATAAAATACAATTAATGAGAAATTTAATAAATAAAATAAATAATTCTTGTTAAATTCCGCCCGCAGCCGTATTTGATCTATAGCTAAGAGCCCTGCATTTGAGCCAGAGTCCATAGGGGCCTGACTTTTTAATGCCCCTTGGGCCGGGCTTCGAGCCAATTTTCACAACATAGCTAGCACGCATATCGGGCTTCGGGCCTGCATCAGAAAATAACTTCAAAAAAAAGTTTAATGAGATCTAATGCGTGCGTTCTGGAAGTGACAGTGATGCCTTGCGTATAGAGATTTCCAGCCACATGAAACTGTGAAAAACGCTAGAGAAAAGGCAAACTTCTGGTCAACTTTTCAAATAGTGACAACTTTAAATGATTAGCCAACTGGTTATGCGCAATGCACAACTTGTAAGTCCAGGGGCGCTTGCAGGGTTTTATTCCAAGTTACGCACATACAGTATCTAGCACCGCCCCGCCTCATCCCTTAACTCTTATTTCAAGCTCAAGAAACACTGATGCTTGCTGTCAAAGGCCACATTATTTAAAGACATTCGTTATGACATCATTAGTTTTTATATATATTTTTTTGTTGGTCAGCTATCTACTAGATCAGGAGTGTCCAAACTCGGTCCTGGAGGGCCGGTGTCCTGGAGGGTTTAGCTCCAACCCTAATGAAACACACCTGAACCAGCTAATAAAGCTCTTACTAGATACTAGAAACTTCCTGGCAGGTGTGTTGAAGCAAGTTGGAGCTAAACTCAGCAGGACACCGGCCCTTCAGGACCGAGTTTGGACACCCCTGTACTAGATAAAATAGAAGAACAGCGCCAAAACATGAAGTGGATCGTCAAATAAATAAGAATCCAGCCTAAATAAAATTAAAGTGAAATATTCACAGTTTCAGAGAAGCCTATATTAAGCAGTTTTCCCTGTTAATGAAAAAAAATCATCTATTGCTCCAGTCAATTACAATTTAATTCATAAGCAGGACAAAAGCTGTTTACAAAGTATTTGCAGCAGTACACATTCCCAGATTACCTCAGAAGAACAAACTCGGTTAAGGGTGAGAGAACTCAGAAACTCATTGTGTGAGAATGAGGATGTATTTATTCCAGTCTGTCAGATAAAATTGTTTAAAACACCTTGAATGGTAGCGGTTCCACGCGAGAAGGCTGCGCAGCAGCTGGATCTGAATTGTCCGATGAAAGACACAGGCTGGGGTGCTCAGGTGCTGATGAGACTGCGGACTCTACTCTGTGTGGGTGATCAGTATTTGTCTTATTAGTTTTAGGCCTTTTGGCAAATGTCTCAATTACGTTTATCTGTTTTAAAGAGCGTTTACTTATTTTAAACCTTGTTTTAAACAATAGCTATCTGAATTGTAATTTTAGTGTGCAGGAAAACCGCCAGCAAATTAGGCCTAAAGCCAATAGATTTCTTTACCCATCTCCCACCATGCAAGTACATAGCTACACACTTTAAAACACACAAACGCACACCTTTATTTATTCTCATTCTTTCTTGCTTTGTCAATATATCGTAGTGTATACTGTTTAATAATCAATTTAAATGATGTAATAAATAAAAAAATAAAAAAAGCGGCATCAATTCCCGCACTCTCATTTTAGGTACAGCTGCATGTGCCACTGGGTTAAATTGAGTAAACTCACTGTGGACAACTGTGCTTGGATATCGATGTCACTTAAACTAAATCTTATATTTAAAAAAACACACAAAAAAAACTTCAAACATTTCTCTAAATTATTCTGATAAAAAACGAAACGAAAAAAAAAACATCAATTTTCTAGTAAATACAAATCTGGTCTATTTTAATGGCTGTAACAGTATAAGCTGTTTGGCGGGAAAACAACGGGCTTCAGGTCGGACTCGGACAAAAATTTTGATAAGATGTTGGACAAGGGCCAGGTTACAGCCTGTGCGTCTCTGGCCAGGGCCGGGCTAGGGCTTAGATTTAAGGCCTGTGCAGGGCTCTACTTTAGCTGATTAACCATGTAAATGGATGATAACAGCCTTCTGAGCCCACCAGTAAGTTCAGAAGGCCCCTACTGGCCCATATCTATCAGCTGATAACCACTGAAAACGCCTATTCAATCCAGTGATAACATTCGAAGTTATGTTATTTTGTTTTAACAGATCATGTGATGATAAAATGTGTGCGATGGGATTATATTAATGGACAAACCATCGTTAAGAGCACATGGTAAAACATCTAAAATCTGTTTTGGTCTTTCTAAAATCTCCCAGCCTAAGTCCATCATCAAAGTGGTTCAGTATTATTATTATTATTATAGTATTGTTACCTCCAGAATTCTGTTCATTGCATTTCATCTTCATCTTCTGGGGCGCAAGTCATTTATTATAGAAGAAAAAAGGCTCACAGTGGCTTCTCCTATCACAGCAAACTCCATTTTTCTTTTTAATACTTAGTGGCGGTTAATCAGAAAGGGATGCTTTGGTTCTCTTTGACCCATTGAATGGAAACGTGGCTTTATTCGCAGATGTTTTATGCGATATTCCAGTTTAATTGTCCATCTTTGGATGGAGACATAGCGCGTGTGTGTATTTGTGTGTTGATAGCCAAACCTGCAGGACTGTGGTATTGAAGCAGTGGGCATGAGTCATTCAGAAGGACTGTAGGTAATGTGAGTGTTCATCTCCAGGGCTTTGACCGCAGACACACAGGGTTTATGGAATGCTGATGTGTCTTTAAGGTTTGGTCTACTTTTCTGTTTGATGTTGAAGTGTTTGGAGAAAATGGAAAGAGCCGTGTGTTTTTTTCCACCGAGCGAGACACCAAGTCACCACAGATCCTTAACCAAAGCCCTGCCGTAAACACACACACACACACACACACACACACCACACACACACACACACACACACACACACACACACACACACACACACACACACACACACACACACACACACACACACACACACACACACACACACAGATTTCATTTCAGAGTCTGTGAGTATAATTCAATTCCCATAAATGCTGACACATTTCACTGTGGACCTCTAAAATAAACACAGAGTGAGAGAAGAAACCAAAGACGATCATGGAGAAAATCATATAGAAAACCAACACTAGGAATATTTTGTTAAGTGCATGAAGCAGATATATTGAGTCATATCGTTTACACTGTATTTTCATTCAGGTTTGGCATTTTTTTGTAAACAATTGTTTATTGAATTTTTATTCAGAAAATAGCAAATATTAAACTAGCTTCATTTAGGTTTAAGTATCCATCCATCCACCAATCCAATACTATCTATCCATCCATCCATCTGTATACCCAAATACCATTCATCCATTTATACAGTATACCCAAATACCATTCATCCATCCATATACCCAAATACCACCCATCCATTCATCCATTCATCCATCCATCCATCCATCCATCCATCCATCCATCCATCCATCCATCCATCCATTTATCCATCAGTATACCCAAATACCATCTATCCATATACCCAAATACCATCCATCCATCCATCCATCCGTATACCCAAATACTATTTATCCATATACTCAAATACCATCCATCCATTTACCCAAATACCATCCATTCATCCATCCATCCATATTCTCAAATACCATCTACCCTTATAACCAAATACCATTCATCCATCCATATACCCAAATACCATCCATTCATATACCCAAATACCATCCATCCATTCATTCATCCATATGCCCAAATACCATCCATTCATATATCCAAATACCATCCATCCATCCATCCATCCATCCATCCATCCATGCATGCATCCATCCATATACCCAAATACCATCCATCCATCCATCCGTATACCCAAATACCATCTATTCATTCATCCATCCATATACCCAAATACCATCTATTCATTCATCCATCCATATACCCAAATACCATCTATTCATTCATCCATCCATATACCCAAATACCATCTATTCATTCATCCATCCATATACCCAAATACCATCTATTCATTCATCCATCCATATACCCAAATACCATCTATTCATTCATCCATCCATATACCCAAATACCATCTATTTATTCATCCATCCATATACCCAAATATCATCCATCCATTCATCTACCCATATACCCAAATACCATCTATTCATTCATCCATCCATATACCCAAATACCATCTATTCATTCATCCATCCATATACCCAAATACCATCTATTCATTCATCCATCCATATACCCAAATATCATCCATCCATTCATCTACCCATATACTTAAATACCATCCATCCATCCATCCATATACTCAAATACCATCCATCCAACCATCCATCCAAATACCACCCATCCATTCATCCACCATCCATATACCTAAATACGATTTATCCATGCATATACTCAAATAGCATCCATCCATCCGTCCGTCCGTCCGTCCGTCCGTCCGTCCGTCCGTCCGTCCATCCATCCATCCATATATATATTTAATTTCTTTCAAAACATGAGCTGCACATTTTGACACAATTTTACCATCACTTTTTTAATCGTTTTAACCGTAATCATTGCAACATCATCTCAGATCTCTAATTTTGGCCAAAATTTATGGCATGCATATTGCAGATAACACATTTATTACAGTTGACAGTTGTACAGATAAGACATTCCCAGAATGCATTAGAATGAGGGCTTTCATACAAAATGGGAGTGAAATAATTTCAGACCATAAATATTCTTACATTTTCTGCAGTAATGGACAATATCGATAGAAAAATATGTTGGTTTAAATTAATTGCACCTATTATTTGTGTGCTTTATGCTTATTATTTTTTGCTAAAAAGTCTTCAGTGTGCACACATCTAAGAAAATGTTTAAGGCAGGTGCTCGATCAAGCTAAACAAAATAAAAAAGTAAACAAATTGACTAAGTCCTTGACTAAGTTGTGTATTTTTTGTGTTTACCTATTCATTGGTTAATTAGGGTGATCATTGTTTGCTAAGGTGATGTCTAGAGTTTGACCATATCTGGGGGTCTCTTGTATTTCTTGTATGAACTGATGAAGACTTGTAGGTCGAAATGTTAATAGTTTCATAAATTAAATTGTCTTTTGATTCACTTTTTCTATATTATTTTCTGCTACCATCATGAGACATGTAACATCATACTCTACCGTTTACAGTATGAAACTAAAATGTAGTGTAGGAGTTATGCTGGACTGAAAAATAATGCTCACTCAGAAATGATTCCAGTTAACATGTGAAGGATCTATTAACCCCAACTCTAACATAAACAAATGCAGAACATCTTAGTAACAGCATATTAAGGTTTTAAACATTATTCTGGACACCTTAGCAGCTTCATAACATAATTGTAGATAATTCTTTGAACTCCTTACTTAGCAACTGAATTATATGTCATTCGTCATATGTTTGTGGTTCAGAATCAGATGTAGACAGGGCAGAAGTTTAGCTTCAGTCTCTCCTGCATCATCACCATATCATTCTCTTATCAGTTTGATGTGTTTATCAGATGGAAACTTTGCCTCATAGATAACAGCGCATAAATATCACACACACACAGATGAACATGATGTTTCAGTGGAAAATTCTGGTCAGGATGAGGAGCTTGAGGCTTGTGTCTCATGACATCATCGAGGGGGTTTCCAAAGCACCCGTACAGGTCAAAAGTGTGTGTGTGTGTGTAGATTTACAAGTACAAGTACAAGTCCTACAGAAGTGTGTCTAAAATCAGGATGATTCATGCGTTACTCATGGTACGCATCTGCTTAATCTGCATTATTTCATACTGTGTTTCAGTTTATAGTTTGTGTAAAGATAATAGGAAATTGCACTCTTTATAATTACACTTTATAATTATACACTAATTACACTGAAGAGTCAAGCTTTTGTTCTGTGCTAATTTTGAGTGCAGTGCTAATGGTCCAGTTTAATGATTTATGCTAAGCTATGCTAACAGTGCTCCTGCCATGCTATGAGATCAGCTGAGTAAATTAAAAAAAATTGTAGCTTTACAAAAGAAAATAATCAAAACTCTGTGGTCATTTTTGAGTGCAGTGCTAATGGTCTAATCCGATTTAATGATCTATGCTAAGCTAAGCTAAAATTGCTCCTGCCATACTATGAGATCGGCTGAATTAATTAAGAAAAATTGTAGCTTTACAAAAGAAAATAATCAAAACTCTGTGGTCATTTGTGAGTGCAGTGCTAATGGTTTAATCCGATTCAATTATCTATGCTAAGCTAAGCTAAAAGTGCTGCTGCCACGGTATAATATCAGCAGAATGAATTAAAAAAAAATTGTAGCATTACAAAATGAAAATGAATAAAACTTGTTGGTCATTTCAGTGCAATGCTAATGGTCTAATCTGATTCAATGATCTATGCTAAGCTAGGGCTGGACGATATGGCAAAAATTTATATCACGATATATATTTTTATTTCGGTCGATACGATATAATTCCGATATCGATATGGACAATATTAAAAAGAAAGGAAAAAACTCCCAAGAACGCACACAATGGATGTCTGTACCTACAAATGTCTGCAAAGTGAATTTGCAAAGTCGATAATACCTCCAGACTCTTATAACTTTTTTTTTTAAATAAAAACAGTACAAAAAAATTTGTTCACTTTTTATTTGTGTTTAGCCTATTCAAACAAGAAATGTGAAATAAACTATCAAATAAATAAAGCTCAAAAATTCATAAAAAATATGCAAAATAGTTTTTTAGAAAAATAAGTTTTGTAGTATAACCAGCAGGTCAGCAGTGATGTGTGAACTGAATTTGGTGAGAGTACAGTAATTTACAGTACAGTTATTGAATATTTTTCATAATAAAAATTCATAACAAATATGCAAAATAGTTTTTTAGAAAAATAAGTGTTGTAGTCTAACCAGCAGGACAGCAGTGACGTGTGATCTGAGTTTGATGGCAGTATAAAGAGTTAGAGGGAAGTTATTGACAGCTTTTGTAGTATTGTTTTTTGCGTTTTGCTCTTTGTGGACGGTCCCTAAGGATCGGTCTCTTTGCCGCCTGGGCATAGAGATCAATATAATGCGTCCAGCGCGTAGGAAAGCTCATTTTTAGGAAAATAAGGTTGTAGGTGGTTGTATACATTGCGACAGTTGAAAAAATGTGCTATTTGTGTAGGAACAATGTTTCGGTCATGAGTTATTGATCCGGAAAATACGAATCTGCGAATCTGTTGCTAACTTTACTGAACTGAACCACTTCTACACCACTGCATTAGTCTTTCCTTTCTTATCAACTATTTCGTCTGCATTCTTACTTGTGGAAGCTTGTTCATTCGCATCTGTATTCAGAGCACTCATTTTGTAGGTAAAACTGTCTGCGGCGCAGCTTAAACCAACTGCTGTGCTGAGCGCTGGCAGGCAGCGTGTTTGTGTTGTTCGTCATCACGTAAGTGAGATCAGACCACGCTCTTTCTGACGGCTGAGCACTGAACGTCATTCAGTGACAAGTGATACATGTATAAGATCTTATATAAATAATAATATATATATTTATATATATGCAAATTTATATCGAAATATCGGAAATGGGTTCAAAAATCATATCATCGTTTAATCATATCATCGTAAAAAAATTCTATCGCGATATATATTGATATCGAATTATTGTCCAGCCCTATGCTAAGCTAAGATAAGCTAAAAGTGCTGCTGCCACACTATTATATTGGCTGAATGAATTAAAAAAATTGTAGCTTTACATAAGAAAATGATCAAAACTTGTTGGTCATTTCGGTGCAATGCTAATGGTCTAATCTGAATCAATGATCTATGCTAAGCTAAGCTAAAAATGCTCCTACCATACTATGAGATCGGCTGAATGAATTAAAACAATTGTGGCTTTACATAGGAAAATTATCAAAACTCTGTGGTCATTTTTGAGTGCAGTGCTAATGGTCTAATCTGATTCAATGATCTATGCTAAGCTAAGCTAAAAGTTCTGCTTCCACACTACAATATCAGCGGAATGAATTTAAAAAAATTGTAGCTTTACATAATAAAAAATGATCAAAACTCTGGTCATTTTTGAGTGCAGTGCTAATGGTCTAATATGATTCAATGATGCTAAGCTAAGGTAAAAGTGCTCCTGTCACACTCAGCTGAATGATTTAAAAACTTGTAAAACTCATGAAATGAAATGAGATGCAGTCGTGAAATGAGCCTATTTTCCAAAAAAAAAAAAAAAAAAAAGTGGAGGAGTTTCTACTCAACCTTTTTTAAGTAAAGTCAGCTAATGTCTTTTCACAGCGTGTATGTAATTAGGAATGAATGAGCTGTCCCTGCACGAGTGAATGCGAACATGAAAGAAACATTTGCGCAGACGTTTCGGTTCAGCTATATTCCAAATCAAACGTTCCCGGTAAAAACACAGTCTAAACAGTTCGTCTTTCAGTGCCGCAGTTGAGGAAACACAACCTGAACCCAACCTGCTGTAAACGTCATTATCATCAGACAGAGAAGTGAAAGTCGAGTTGAGTGATGGTAAAAGGCAGAAACGAAGGAGCGAATGCTGACGGATGAAAGGAACGCAGGGAAAACACAGCGGTAGACCATTTTAGAGCTGTTGATTTTGGCCCTGATCTTAAAGGCCTCCAGACGCTGCCACTGTGGGTGTGTGTGTGTGTGTGTGTGTGTGTGTGTGTGTGTGTGTGTGTGTGTGTGTGTGTGTGTGTGCGTGTGCGTGTGCGTGTGCGTGCGTGTGCGTGCGTGTGCGTGCGTGTGCGTGCGTGTGCGTGTGTGTGCATGTGTGTGTGTGTGTATGTGTGTGTGTCATTGAATGCTTTGGTTTTTGTGGTTGGTTTTTATTTTTTTTACATTTTGAGAATGGCCAGACATTGACTGTGTGTGTGTGTTTGCGAGCACATGCATGTGGCTAATGTGGTCTTGACTTAAGTCCGATATTCTGTCGTTTTTGTGGTGTGTTTCATGCTGGTTCGTTAAAATGCTTTTGCGATCTCTCCTGCTGCGAGAGCTTGTGCTGTAATGGCGATCACATTCGGTCTGTTTCTCATGTCTTGGGCTTATGAGGTCATAAGCAGCTGCGATGATGTCATTTTTAAACAAACCTAATAGGCACAAGACCTCAAAGTCTTGAAAATAATGTGAGTTTGTGTGTGTGTGTGAATCTAGCAGAAACTGTCACAAGGAAGGGTACCATGATCACCTCACAGCAAGAAGGTCGCTGGTTCGGGCCCCGGCTGGGCCAGTTGGCATTTCTGTGTGGAGTTTGCATGTTCTCCCTGTGTTGGCGTGGGTTTCCTCCGGGTGCTCCGGTTTGCCCCACAGTCCAAAGACATGCGCTATAGGTGAACTGAATACGCAAAAATGTCTGTAGTGTATGTGTGTGAATGTGAGAGTGTATGGGTGTTTCCCAGTGTTCGTTTGCAGCTGGAAGGGTATTCGCTGTGTAAAACATATGCTGGATAAGTTGGCGGTTCATTCCGCTGTGTCGACTCCTGAGTAATAAAGGGACTAAGCCGAAAAGAAAATTTTCTTTTCGGCTTAGTCCCTTTATTAATCTGGGGTCGCCACAGCAGTATGACCCGCCATAAATGAATAAATGAATGCAAATCATAATTGTAATATTAAATGTGTTAATTAAACACATTTTGTGGAGGCCCTGAATTAAACACAGTTTCTTACACTTTGTAATGACTCCATTGCAAAACAACCATGCTTGATTATTGAGATAGTATTTATGTTATCGTAATATGTATGATGCATAGAATGTACTTTTATTGTGCTGTGAACAGTTCTGGATTATAGTGATGAGACTAAAAATAAGAAGATTATATTATCATACTACTATTAAGATTATATTATTTATTACATAGAAACTAATGGGCAAACGTGTTATGACAATATGATTTTTTTTCTAAGTTAAAATAACTGTTTAATTTAATATATTTTGAAATTCATGAAAGAATCCATATAAAATTGTAAATTAATCAAATTATTCAACTGTCAATAAATACTGATATTATATATAATTATTAATTAATAATTATAAATCTTAATCTAATTATTTTTATATATGTATATATATATATATATATATATATATATATATATATATATATATATATATATATATATATATATATATATATATATATATATATATATATATATATTAATATATACGCCAGGGAGTTTGTATGTATGTATGTATGTATATATATATATATATATATATATATATATATATATATATATATATATATATATATACTAAAATACATATATTAAAAAAATAAATTAATTATATATATATAATTTTTTTGCAGCAAATCAAAACGTGACGAATACATTCAGCTTTGCATTAAATTGAATAAACTATATTTTCAAATATATTCAAAAATAAAATAATATTATAAATAGTAAAAATATTTCAAAATATTTATATAATAAATTGTACTTTGGATATAAACACTATGTATAAATATATAATTTATAATACAAATAATATGAATAATGTTAGTATTTATAGTGTACTGATAAGTACCGATAGTTATACTCAATATTAAAGTAATAATTACACAATTAATAATAATAATAATAATAATAATAATAATAGGCGACACTGTGGCGTAGTGGGTAGCACTGTCGTCTTACAGCAAGAAGGTCTCTGGTTCGAGCCTCGGCTGGGTTAGTTGGCGTTTCTGTGTGGAGTTTGCATGTTCTCCCCATGTTCGCTTGGGTTTCCTCCGGGTGCTCCGGTTTCCCCCAAAAGTCCAAAGACGTAGTATGGATGAATTGGGTAAACTAAATTGTCCATAGTGTATGTGTGTGATCTTTCCAGTGATGGTTTGCAGCTAGAAGGGCATGCGCTGAGTAAAACATATGCTGGATAAGTTGGTGGTTCATTCCGCTGTGGCGACCCCAGATTAATAAAGGGACTAAGCCGAAAAAGAAACTGATTGAATGAATAATAATAATAATAAAATTATTTAATTAATATAATAATATTTCAATACCTGACAAATCCTGACAAGTCTTGTCATCGTTCCCAGTTGTAAGAGCAACAAATAATAACTTGACTTCAAGTTGATCATTTGGAAAAGTGGCAGAAGGTCGATTTTTCGGATGAATCATCTGTTGAACTGCATCCCAATCATCACAAATACTGCAGAAGACCTACTGGAACCTGCTTGGACTCAAGATTCTCTCAGAAATCAGTCAAGTTTGGTGAAGGAAAAATCATGGTTTGGGGTTACATTCAGTATGGGGGCGTGCGAGAGATCTGCAGAGTGGATGGCATCATCAACAGCCTGAGGTATTAAGACATGTGTGCTGCCCATTACATTACAAACCACAGGAGAGGGCAAATTCTTCAGCAGGATAGCGCTCCTTCTCATACTTCAGCCTCCACATCAAAACTCCTGAAAGCAAAAAAAGGTCAAGGTGCTCCAGAATTGTCCAGCCAAGTCAGCAGACATGAACATTATTGAGCATGTCTGGGGTAAGATAAAGGAAGAGGCATTGAAGATGAATCTTGAATCTTGATGAACTCTGGGAGTCCTGCAAGAACGCTTTCTTTGCCATTCCAGATGACTTTATTAATAAGTGATTTGAGTCATTGCAGAGATGTATGGATGCAGTCCTCCAAGCTCATGGGAGTCATTCACAATATTCATTCTTTATCCACTGCAGCATGACTTTATATTCTATACTGTACATTATTTCTGTTAAGTGACAAGACTTTTGTCTAAGCAAAGTCAGATCTTACTGTCTTAATTAAATAATTAAAAATCAAGGCATGATCATATTTTATTTTGGTAAAATAAGTGTAATCTAGAGGCCTTTGCCTTTCATAAAAGCCACTTCTGATACCAAATGATCAACTAGAAGTCAAGTTAGTATTTGTTGTTTCTAAAACTTGGACAGGCGACAAGACTTTTGTCAGGTAGTGTATATGAGCATATTCATACAAATATATACAAATACACATTTTTGTACCACACATTTGTTCAATATATGAAATATGATTCCATGAGAGTGTCCTTGCATGCAGTGTGTGTGAGAGAGCAAGTGTTGCATGTGTGTTCTAATAAAATATGGCAGGACAGAACAAGGAATGGTGATGTTTTGGTGCACTGAAAGGAACGTGTTGTACTCTGGGCTTCCTACCAGAACAGTTTGGGATCATTCCTCTGCTTTTGCTCATCATCAGCAGTGCTGTCTGTCGCCCTCTCCTGTCCACTGCAGCCAAGTCACGCTTAAGCCAGAGAGAGAGTGTATGTGTGTGTGTGTGTGTGTGCCTTATTTACACAATCTACACTATTTATACTTGTTATTATAATTAATAATAGATAGTGTTTTTTCCCTTTTATTCTGCCATTTTCTGTCACTTATTTCTCTTTATATATATATATATATATATATATATATATATATATATATATATATATATATATATATATATATATATATATATATATTAATTTCATGATGTAAGCATATTCCATATTTTATACATCTTCGTATCTCTGTGTGTGTGTGAGAGAGAGAGAGAGAGAGAGAGAGAGAGTGTGTGTGTGTGTGTGTGTGTGTGTGTGTGTGTGTGTGTGTGTAAGAGAGAGAGAGAGAGAGAGAGAGAGAGAGAAAGAGTGTGTGTGTGTGAGAGAGAAGAGAGAGAATGTGTGTGTGTTTGTGTGTGTGTGTGTGTGTGTGTGTGTGTGAGTGAGATAGAGAGAGAAACAGTGTGTGTGTGTGTGAGTAAGAAAGAGAAACAGAGAGTGTGTGTGAGAGAGATAGAGTTGTGTGTGCACGTGTGTGTTTCTGCAGTGTGTGTGAGAGAGTGTGCGTGTGTGTGTTTTGTGCAGTGTGTGTGTGTGTTTGTTTGTGCAATGTGTGTGTGTGTGTGTGTGTGTGTGTGTGTGAGAGAGAAACAGAGAGAGAGAGAGAGAGAGTGTGTGTGTGTGTGTGTGTGAGAGAGAGAGAGAGAGAGAGACAGAGAGAGAAACAGAGAGAGAGAGAGAGAGAGAGAGAGAGTGTGTGTGTGTGTGTGTGTACGTTTGTGCAATGTGTGTGTATGTAAAACAGAGAGACAGAGTGTGTGTGTGTGTGATAGAGAGATAGAGTTTGTGTGCGTCCGTGTGTGTTTGTGCAGTGTGTGTGTGTGTGTGTGTGTGTGTGTGTGCATGTGTAAGAGAGAGATAGAGTGTGTGTTTGTGCAGTGTGTGTGCGTGTGTGTGTTTGTGCACTGTGTGTGAGTGAGTGAGTGTGTGTGTATGAGAAAGTGTGTATGCGTGTGAGTTTGTGTGGTGTGTGTGTGACGGAGAAAGGTAGAGAGTGTGTTTCTGTGTGTGTGTGTGTATGAGAGAGAGAGAGAGATTGTGTGTGTGTTTGTGTGCAGTGTGTGTGTTTGTCAAAGAGAGAGAGAGTGTGTGGATGTGGATGTATACGGGTGAGTGTGCATCCGTGTGTGTGTGTGTGTGTGAGTGAGTGATTGAGTGAGCGAATGAGTGCGGGTTTGTGTGGTGTGTGTGACAGAAAAATGTTGAGAGTTTGTGTATCTCAGTGTGAGTGTGTGTGTGTGCTTGTGTATGTGTGTAGAGTGTGTGTGTGTATAGAGTGTTTTGGCTGCGCTCGTCACCACAGGCAGCTGCTGAAGCGGTTAGCTTGGACTCCAGAGAGAGATGCGGGGAGTTTTTGGCGAAACAGACGCTCGTATTTCAAAGATGCTGACAGTGCAGTGTCTATTATTCTCTCCCTCTCCTTCTTTCTCTCTGTCCCACATTAATCTGATCAATTTCTCCCAGACACACACAGTCCCAGAATAGCTCCGTACACCTCTGTCTCACTCCTCTTCTGTTTCTGCTTTCCTCTTGTCTGTTTTTTGCTCTTCTCTTGTCACACTACCACAGCAGTCCTGC
>CAIGQS010000561.1:10000-22410 GCA_903798195.1 Danio kyathit | reverse complement strand
TAATCCTAACAGACCTAAAATAGTAAACGTTTAGTGATTTACCATCAGAGATTTTTAAAATGTTTATGTTCCTTTTTTAGAGTGTATGTAAACTTCTGGTTTCAACTGTAGGAATATTATTATAAACTGCAACAATTTCAGATATGATACAGGTCTACTCAATTAAAAATATATGTTTATACATATTAGGGATGCCACAATTCTTAATATAATATTGAACCGTTCGGTACGACATCCACGGTTCAATACGCGCTAGTGAATAGTGAATATATATATATATATATATGTGTGTGCGTGTGTGTGTGTGTGTGTGTGGGGGGGGGTGTTTCAGTTTCAGTTGATGTTAAAATGAAGCATAGTTTTTTGCTGGTGTTCTTTTTTAATTTTGTGTTCTCTCTCTCTCTCTCTCTCTCTCTCTCTCTCTCTCTCTCTCTCTCTCTCTCTCTGTGTGTGTGTGTGTGCGGGCATGATCTCACAGTTTCGGTTCTGGTGTGATGTCAGGCTGTTTAGGCATTATATTTAATGACCAGATGTCAGATTTCATTCAGATGAAAAGTGAACGTAACAAAATTGAAGGAGGTAAAGAAAAAAAAAATTTGAGTATTTTATTTGAGTTACAATATTAAGTAAAAACACCTACCTAAATGTAAATGTCTTTTTGATGTTATTTTGACCAGGTAAAAGGCCACTGTCATCAATGTGTCCCACAATAATACTGGACAAAAACAAAGGAAAAGGGGGAAAAGTCAAAATGGTGGTTGGAGCTGAAGGAGGGACGAACATCACCACATCTGTTGTTCAGGTGATTAAAAAAATAATATCTGGAGATTTTAACAATTTAAGATTTGATCAGCTTTTCACAATCAATACATTGACATTTGATTTATTCATCTGAACCTGAGAAAACGAGATATATCCAGCTGCAGACCCGCAGAACCACACACGTTTCAGGCACACACAATCTAGCACACACAATCTAGGCAAGCCATATATGGTATCTAACTAACTCATTAAGAGCATTAACGCCACCTACTGTATTTCACAAATATGACGATTGAGACCATTCATTAGACTGTGAACAGTTTATGGTTTCCCATTTCAGTCATTATTTCATTATTATATCGTAACGATCATTTTAACATCTCTGCAGTTTCTGAACTCAAAGTATGTAAATAAAAATAATTGGTTAAACACTTATGACTTTATTCACGTATCCACATACACAAAGAAAACACAACAGACCGTCTAATTGTAGGATTACGTGTAATAAACTCATTCAGGATCTTAATATTGTCATACTTGGTTAAAATTGTTTCGTGGTAAAATATAAAAAACAAACAGTAATGTGTCACATTAAATAAAAACCATTATTTACTAAACTGTAGCAACTGTTATCAATATATATATATATATATATTATTAATTATTCACAGTTAATTTGTTTGTATTGCTACATTTGTTGCAACTATAATTACCACAAATTACCAGTACTGTATGGTATAAAAACACTATATTACTTACTATAAATTACTATAGTATTTAATGTGGGAAATCATTAATAAAAAAGTTATTAGTAAGTTAAGCAAACAAATACTATTAAATCGCTTGAGTAAAATATAGTGTTATAAATGTAAAAAGATTTTTATTACATATAAAGATGTGTTATTGCCTATACATAGGCCTATTAACTTGCTATTTCCTTCATCATAAATGAATTCATCATATAAATTAAAACTGTCCAATTTAGATCGTTCAGCAAGGCCAGCAAACAGTATCTGCTATATTCTATATACTCTGATAGTCTCAGATAAATAATGACTGATCATCTATGATGGCTGCTCAGTCTATTATATTGAATGGTGATCGGAAACAACGCTCCCCATTCGCCCGTTTCGATCGCCGTATTTGTGAATTTGTTTACACTATTGCTTATTGTGTACAATATTTATAACAATATATATAAAAATATATTAATGACGATGTCCGAGAAGACGTTAATAACTAACTTCCGTCGTAACCATATATGGTTTGCCTAGATCGTGTGTGCTGGATTGTGTGTGCCTGAAACGTGTGTGGTTCTGCGGGCCTGCAGCTGGATATTATTGGAGAAAACATCTATTTTTTAATAGGTCAATGTGCCTAAATAAAGAGGTTTTTTTGTGATGTTTAAATGTATTTGTCTTTTACCTGTTTCTCTCATGTCAGGTGATCCTGAACTACCTGTACTTTGACTATGACCTGAAGAAGGCTGTTGATGAACCCAGATTTCACATCACACCAAATGGGACATATGTGGATGATAACTTTGATGAGGTATAGCATTTCTGCACTTCACTACATGTTTTGATGCAAATTAGATTCACAATGTCAAAAAAAACAGATGATTATACAAACTTTTGTATACCACGCTTTGTTTTATGAATGCAGGATGTGATTAAAGGCTTGGAGAGGAAGAATCATACTATTATACGTAACGATACTACAGATTCAGTGGTTCAGGCGATTGGACGAAAAGGGAAGAAAATCTGTGCTGCGTCTGACTCCAGGAAATATGGCAAACCTGCTGGATACTGACCGCTGCTTCTGTGTTTAGGCTGCTGTTGTCAACCATGTTTATAAGTGAAGCAGCTGTACAGAGACAGCTCCAGAATATTTGTTTGTGTGTTTTTTATAGGGCAACCCAGTGGCGCAGTAGGTAGTGCTGTTGCCTCACAGCAAGAACGTCGCTGGGTCGCAGGTTCGAACCTCGGCTGGGCTGGGTCAGTTGGCGTTTCTGTGTGGAGTTTGCATGTTCTCCCTGGGTTTGCGTGGGTTTCCTCCGGGTGCTCCGGTTTCCCCCACAGTCCAAACACATGCAGTACAGGTGAATTGGGTAAGCTAAAATTGTCCATAGTGTATGAGTGTGAATGTGTGTGTGGAAGTTCCCAGAGATGGGTTGCGGCTGGAAGGGCATCCGCTGCGTAAAATCGTGCTGGATAAGTTGGCGGTTCATTCCGCTGTGGCGACCCCGCAAGGGACAAAGCCGACAAGAAAATGAATGAATGAATGAATGTTTTTTATAGAGGCGACGCAGTGGCGCAGTAGGTAGTGCTTTCACCTCACAGCAAGAAGGTCGCTGGTTCGAGCCTCGGCTGGGTCAGTTGGCATGTCTGTGTGGAGTTTGCATGTTCTCCCTGCGTTCGCGTGGGTTTCCTCCGGGTGCTCCGGTTTCCCCCATGAGACATGCAGTACAGGTGAATTGGGTAGGCTAAATTGTCCGTAGTGTATGAGTGTGTATGAGTGTGCATGGATGTTTCCCAGAGATGGGTTGCAGCTGGAAGAGCATCCGCTGCATAAAACAAATGCTGGATAAGTTGGCGGTTCATTCCGCTGTGGCGACCCCAGATTAATAAAGGGACTAGGCTGAAAAGAAAATGAATGAATGAAGGTTTTTTTATAGATGCTAATAAAATTAACACTCGCCAAGCACCAAATTGCCGTGGTTAGATTAAACTTTTTTAATCATTATTAATTGAGACAGTGCATCAGTGCAATGCTTAATTGACTCTGTAATTACAGAAAGATGTCAAGTGAAGCACAGCACTGTTATATTTGGATGTGGGAAGCTCATAATAACAATAATAGCTCCAGTAACAATAATAATTCATTAATAAATCCAGACAAATGTAATATAATCTATTATTCAGCATATTTTCTTTTCAGCTTAGTCCCTTTATTAATCAGGGGTCACCACAGCGGAATGAACCAACAACTTATGTAGCATATGTTTTACGCATCGGATGCCCTTCCAGCCGCAACCCAAACACTGGGAAACACCTATACACACTCTTTCACTCACTCACACACACACACAAAATGGCCAATTTAGTTCATCAATTCCCCTATAGCGCATGTGTTTGGACTGTGGGGGAAACCGGAGCACCTGGAGAAAACCCACGTCAACATGGGGAGAACATGCAAACTGACCCAGCCGGGACTCAGCGACCTTCTTGCTGTGAGGCCACAGTGCTAACCACTGAGCCACCGTGACGCCCAATTCTATTATTATTATTATTATTATTATTATTATTATTATTATTATGTACTCTCCTTACAATAAATAATCTGCCTCAGCTACATATTAGTAATGCTTTTGAATGAACCAAAATGTGCCAAGCGTTTCAGAATTGAAGTAGTGAGATGATGCACATATGCAGTTTAAAGGCATGTAAAAAAATATCCATATGGTACATTTATACAAACCAAATCACAGGCTATTAGCAGGTGCAGAAATAATGTAACCCACCAATGAAATAAACCGTATATTATACCACAAGATTTCTATACATGTTTCTGATTTTCACAGTATACTGTTCCATATGTTTTGTTATTTTATAAGTCTGAGAGTAGGCATTGCACAAATATATATACAATGTTTTCTGTTAGTTTATTCAAGGTGTTGTTTTGTCAATTTAACACTGGTGAATAAATACAGAAATTAATAAATAAACTGTTCTTTACTGCACAGATGACAAACACAGAACTTTTCAATAATTATGAGTCGGCATGATAGGAGATACGTTTATTTTCATTGCTTTCATTTTAATTGGTCCAGACAAGGTTTCAAAAAATCATGGACAAATAAAACACATCCTATGAACTCTGACAAGTGTACAAAAACTTGTCTGGCAACAATCATGCTCTAATACCTTACTTATGCATTTAAATTCATATTCATTAGGGATTATTCAAGTGCTGTCAGGGTATATTAAATCTAATAGTGTTATATTGTGTAATTAACAACAGTAAAGTGATATTAGGAGCTACTTAACTGAAACTGAAATGCAAAATTTCCCTTTTTAAAATTTAGTCAGGTTTGTTTAATAACTAATTTTGTTAGCATTTTTCATCATGAGCACTGCAGTGCCGTTGAGCCTGTAATGACGCTCTGCGCCACTAGAGGGAGTTTCTGTTTGTGTTAGTGGAGGTAAAGACAAGACGCACCTTCAGCAGGGGGGTATTCCAGAAAGCAGGTTATGTGACATACCCGGGTAAGTTTGAGAGTAAGTAAGTGGATAACCTCAGATTTGGTTCCAAAATCGGAGGTAACTTCTGGGGTATGGTAAGTAGCCATAGCAACTTACTCTCTGAAGATAACCTGCTCGGTAGCAGGTTATGTTCCAGAGTTAGTCTGTTTCAGAGAGTTTACTGAGCATTGCATGCTCTTTAGATGAAAATTTTGATGGACGTAGAAGCACAGATATACAGTTTTTTTCATCGTGAGAGGGTTATAAGTGCATAGTTCTTTTCATAACCAAATAAATATTTGAATGAGCGTTGTCATTTTTCGAAAGAATCATTAATGTATTTAACAAACCTTTTCAAATCAAACGTGACAAATCGCTACGCAGATCTGCGCTTACCATGGGTAACATACCGCTCAGTGCAGCTCTTTGTTTTTTGCGTCAGGGTATTTTACTGTACAATGTGGCAATAGCGTGTCCATCTGTACAGTATGCCTGGCACTGACCTATTTTATACACTTTTGTACAGTTCATCGGCCATAAACTACTGAGTATCATTACTCAAATGTGTTAGAGCGCGGCAATAGTGTAGTGGTCAGTGCGCCCCTAAAGTACATCGGTGCTCACAGCAGAGTGAGTTCGAATCTCGCATACAGATTTTTTTTTCTCTTCCTCTCTCTTTGCACCCCTCACTTTTTTTTCTGTAGCCTATATATAATATTATAAGAAGTGGCAGCTTTGTCTTTTCTATGAAAATATATTCATATTTAAAGATGTAGTCGTTCATATGTATACATCTATTCACACTGCATACACACACCCTTGATACATTTTTTTAATACCATTTTTTTCAGGGTTTCCAAATGCTATTGGGTGCATTAATTGCAGCCTCTTTCCATCAGTCAATAAAGGACACTGATAATATGAAACATTTTTAATATTAACAACTTAATTTTCTGTCCTTAATCTGTTGGTGTTACAACTATTAAGCTCATTACTGCTTCCACTAACAATAGTTCATATGTGATGACCCCACCTCATCACCTGGTTGAGGCTAAATGTCCAGAGTCTGTACATGATACCAGAATTTTCAGGGAGTCTTCATTATGACACACATTACAACAGGATACATGATTTACACAATGTTTTTTTATTTTTTATTTACTATATTTGTATTATACACCTCAATCATTACTGGGCACTACATTGGTTACTTGCTGGAGGACAGAGGATACCCATTTTGTATATGATGACACCCTACCCTGCACTCAGCCTGACCCAGAGGAACCCTCAGTGACCCAAGCAGACCAATGAGATGAAAGAGTTCTAAGAGAAATGATTTGTCAAATTAATTAAATAGTTTGGTCTGAACTCTGAAGCACTGTTCATTTCTTTATTTACCGAAATAAAATGAATGATTAGATTTTTACCTTGCTTTATACACACACACCATTCAACATGTAACATTTTTTCCTGTACATTTCTCACTTTAAGGTGATGCTCATGTGACTTTATTTGTCTTTGAAGATGGACCTTATACAGCTACTTTAGAAATAAAATAAATAACAGATTGTTTTGTGATACAAGAGTGAAATTCAAATATGGAAAAGTGCAGACAAATTCTTACACTGTTTGTTAGTTGAGTCAGAAGAAACTTCGTCTGCATGCAAAACAAAAAACATACAAAGAATCTAAATTTACCTGACAACAATCACTTACAACTGTGACAGACTGTGTGGTTTAAGGTCAAATAAAATAACCACTTCTCCTCAGCCTCCTTTCTGTTAGCTACAAGAAAGAATATTCTAGAGTGTTTAATACAGCTCCAGTAATCAAATATTACATTTTAAGTGAATGTTTCTGTGTTTAATTTTGACTTTGGACAGAGTTCTTCTAGCTCCAGAAGAATAACAATTTCTGTAAGCCTTATAGTCAATACACTATTATTGTGGCCTTAAGAAAATGAATGGCAGGACAATTAAATGCATGAATGGTTACACAACATACTCAAAAAGGATGTTAGAGTTAGCCTACATTTAATTTGTCATTACAATAAAGGGAGGGTGGCATGTGTCATTTATTAAACTAATGAATTTTCTCTTATCATTATTATTTTTTATCTATTTATTATCTTATATTTATTTCCTTCGCTGATGTGTATTGCTTTTTCTTTATAATCGGCCTTAATTCCTCATACGCCAGCATTAAAACCTCCAACTCCCCCTCTGTAAAGTGCGTTGCCCTTTTTTCTCACCGTGACTTTCTATGGAGACTCGTGAATTCGACGATCTACTGAAAATGCCTTCAGGTATGTGCCGTGTGCGCGCATTAACCCGCGGTTATCTTCAGGAGGTTGATTGAACTAACTCTCGTCAGCTGTTTTGGAACCGACATACTCACGGTAAGCAGGTTTTGGGTTAATCAACCGAGAGTTCAGGGTTTAGCAGATGGTAAATTAACCCAGCTTTCTGGAATACCCCCCAGATGTCAGATTTCATTGACATGAAAAGTAAACGTAACAGAATTCTACCAGGTAAAGAAAAAAATGCATTTGAATGGTTTATTTGAGCTACAATTTTAAGTAAAATAGTCTATGTACATCTAAATTTTGATGTAAAATGTTACTTGTTTTTTTGACCAGGTAAAAGACCACTATCATCAATGTGTCCCACAATTATATTTCACAAAAACGACAGCAAACAAGTCAGAATGGTGGTTGGAGCTGAAGGTGCGACAAAAATCACCACATCCGTCGCTCAGGTGATAAAACATCTGAAGAGATTTCAATCACTGAAGCATTGCTCAACTTTACACAACACACAATGGATTTATAATTCTGAACTTGAAAAACATCTATTTTTTCCAATATGCCTCAATAATCTTTTGTTGTGATTTTTAAATGTATTTTGTCTTTTACCTGTTTTTCAGGTGATCCTGAACTACCTGATCTTTGGCTATGATCTGAAGAAGGCTGTTGATCAACCCAGAGTTCACATCACACAAGATCAGACACATGTGGATGATGACTTTAATGAGGTAGCATTTCTGCACTTCACTACACGTTTGTGATGCAAATTAAGTTCACAATGTCAGAATATTGGTGATTCTATTCATTTCTCTTTGTTTTCTGAATGCAGGATGTGATTGATGGTCTGAAGCAGAGGGAACATGTTGTATGTAACAATTTTGAAGATTCAGTGGTTCAGGTCATTGGTCAAGAAGGGAACAAAATCTGTGCTCAATCTGACTTCAGGAAAAATGGCACACCTGCTGGATACTGACCGCTGCTTCTGTGTTTATGCTTCTGATATAAACCAGGTTTATAAGTGAAATAATCGTCCAGTGACAGCTCCAAAATAGTTTGTTTGGGTGTTTTATGGATGCTTTTAATGCTCAAATGACACAGAAAATGGTAATTACCGAAATATGTAAAGTTAAGCACATTACTGTTACAGTATATGTTGGTTTGAGCAGCTCATAATAACAGTGTTTTTAGTAATAAATACAAAAATAAATAAATAAATGGTAACACTTTATTTTGATGGTCCATTTGAGTATTAGTAGACTGTCTGCTAAATATCTGTTGACACTGACATTTAACAGTCCTTCAACAGACATTTAACTGACTATAAGAAACTTTGCAAGTACATGTCAACTTACACTAACCCTAACCCCAACCCCAACCCTAACCCCAACCTAACAGTTTACTTATAATCTAATGATAATTAGTTGCAATGTAACTTAAATTCAACCAACGGACCGTCAAAATAAAGTGTGACCAAATAAATAATCCACTATTATTGTTGTTGTTATTTATCCTGTTCGCTGTAAATTTTGTATGATATACTTTTGAAATTTGTACATGAACCAAAATGTGCCAAACATACAGTATCAAAATAAAAGAAGTGCATACACCGCTTAATGGCTTGTAAAAATATCCATATGGTACATTTTTACAGATCAAATCAGTGGTGGTTGAAATGTGCAGCAAAATGTTTTACGCACAGCTAATAAAACTGGAGCAGGTAATCCATAATCTATTATTTCACAAAATATCTACTGTATTTTCACTGTAGTATACAATCTGCTTTTTAGCTTATTTAATGCCGTCACTTTGAAATCTGTATACTGAAATCTGAAATCCCTATACATAAGCATAGCAACAATGTTATATCTGCTGTTCATTTGTGCTTCATCTAAAACTCCACATCATCTATAATCCTCTTAGTCTATGCTGACATTATGTTCAGCAGCTCAAACACTCTAATGGACAGACGGCTGCTTCTCACTCAGGGCTGCTGTTTATGCTAATGAGACGGAGAGATGGGCACTGGTGGGCGGGGCTTTCCCCCTCTGATGACACGTACAAAGGGGGAATGGCAATCAAAGTGTTTCTGCATCAAGTCTGATTAGAACAAACACAATTCATTACTGTTGAGCATTAGAGGCTGCTGGAGAGACTCACACACACTGCTCACACACACACTACTGGGAATAAACCCTGCATAAAAGTCATTTCTGCATAACAGGTGCCCTTTAAAAAGTGTGCATCTGCACTCGCTCTGAAGCCAGAAAGTGATGTCACTGTGAGAGGTGTGGTTAGGGGCGGAGTACACATGTTAAAATGTCTGACAGTCCACATGGACAACATCCATCGACCAATGACAGACAGACACTATTACACTTTTCAATCTCACGTGTCTTCACAGAAACTGGATCAACTGGAGCTGCATAATCTCTGCATGACTCAAGATGTCATAATATTTGTCAACAAGAGATATTTATGTGACTTTAGTAGTCCAGCTGCACAAACACAAACTACTATCCACACTGTGAATTGATTAGATTCAATTATGTGGGACATTCAAGTGTGCACTGTAAAAAAAAAATTATATCCATTAATTAACAATTTTCCTTATTTAGGGATTCATGTTTTTATTTTTCCTCATTTATTTCTGCTTCTGAATTGCATTAGGGGATCTTGACCTTGCTTTCAGCAACTTTTAACCTTTAACAATTGAAAAAGTGACTTTTCTGAACATGTGTAATAGTCTGCAGTGCTTTATTGTCTGTGTTGGCGTTGTATATGCTACAAACGCCTTGTCATAAACTGCAGCACATTTTCTGTTATTTTACAGACTCTATATATTATTTCTTATACATTATATTATTTCAAATTACTGAAAGGTTAATAAAAGTCACTTTGTTAAACTGTAGAGTTGACTTTTCAACATTAAAAGTGGACAGAGCAGAGATCAACATCCCATAATGCAATTCACCACTGCAAATAAACACTTGTGAATCAAAAAACGTGAAAACTGCTCATTAACAGATATTTTTTTTTACACTGTGGCTTATTTGGTTTTACTGTGGATCACTAATATATTCTATCTTAATTCAGTGAGATGAATTACTCTCCACTCAGCTGTGGATCATGTAGAATATACTGCATTCGCATTGCACTTTCGTATTGCTGAACAGAACATACCAACTTTTTTCTACATTTATCATTAATGCATGCAGCGAATATACTGTACGTATGTAGCAGATGATTATTAAGAAGACAGATGACAAACATGCTTTGTTATTTTGTTCAGATCGCCTAGCATGAGAACACCACATGCTTTACATATTATTTTCAGATGAAAGGGTGTGGTTGGCATAAATACACAACAACAATGTGACAGCTGTCATGTGACCCCAAGACTACCTGAAGGAGATGCTTTAATCACAGACTGCAAATATACTGTGTCCAGTGTAAAAGCCCTTGCGGATCACATGTGAATACTAAACAGATCGTTACATGTTAATTTAACTCAATTTAAATAATTAATAATCTTAATATCCTCTTCTTTGGTTCCTGATTAAGATTTCTTGGAAAGCTAATTATGAAAACTATTTGTAAAATTTCCATTGTATGACCTTACAAAACTGTTGAACCAGATCAGTCAGTACCAACAGGCTTGTGCAGTTTCTCAATCTGCCAACTATCTCTTACAAAAACAGATTTACATCTGGAGGATCACAGACATCTAAGTCATTGTCTTGTATTTTCTTAATCTAGGTGGATTGTTCCAGTTGTTTGATTACAGATCTCTTGGACTATAAAAACACTGGTAAGATTGAAGCTGAATCAGCTAATTATATGTCATTTGCTTATTAACAGGTGCACCTATTTCTTTAAATAATGCAACATTTACAAGTTGATTATAAATTATTAATTGCTCATTAATTACACAGTTATTATTTAGCTCAAAAACAGTTGAATTAGCTGGGTCAGTTCAAGGCAGGGTTAAATGCACACCGGTGTATACAGTATTTAATGATCTAACATATCCTAATTTTCAGCTAATTTTAATGTGCAGGATTTTTTTAGCCATTCACAACTGACTCATGTAGTTCTACACTGTTTTTTAACTAATGTAACAGATACCACTCAAAGATATCCTGTATTAACATATACAATGTTTTTTTTACAAAAGTGTTGTATTATTTTATTTCTGTTTTCTTTTCTTTTATAATCACAAATAGAGTGTGATGAGCTGACTTTTATATGCTCAAAACAGTATGAAGATATTGCACTCAATATATATATATATTAGGGATGCACCGATCCCGATACTTGGATCGGATATCGGTTCGATATCGCATATTTTTGCTGGATCGGGTATCGGCCTGCTGGTACCGATCCAAATCCGATCTTGCGCGTGCGCTGTATTTTGTGTAATTTATAAGCCAACAAAAGCCACGAAGGAAGCCTATTATAAAGCACTAGAAAGTTGACAAGCAGACCTACTATATCATAAATGTTTTGAAGCCATTCTATAGTTTAATGTAAAGCACAGATGAATATTCACGTGGTTAAATTCATGTTCACTTCAGCGCTTCCCGCCTCTGCGCCTGTCAATCATTCTCCATTCATTCACAATTCAAACTGCGTGTCGCGTTCATGACAGCACGAAAAGCTTTCTCCAAGACTATTTGTTCTTGTTAGTTTAAATAATCAGTGTGAAAATGCATTTAGTTTTGCATTAAATGGGTTCATTTTGACCTGAAACATAGAGATCATTGCTGTTTCTAAATCTCGCGCAGTGTCTGTTAGATCAGCAGATCGCATTCACAACACTGGAGTAGGGTTAGCCAGCCTATCTCCGCTTCACACACAAAGTAGGCCTACCTGAAACTTTAAATTAGAAAAGGCTCAATAATCATTGGACATCCTCAACGCACTGATTTCTCCCCTTTGTGCTGCTGTTTTGGAAGTGTCCGTATACCGGAGGGCTGCACGCTGTGTCTCAGTGATGCAAGCGCTTCATTCAGGCACCGGCTGCGCAGACGCGACATGCGCCGCTCCGTAAGATTATTCTTATAATATGCTAAGTTTATGTTATTATGTTCCTTCCGCGA
>CAIGQS010000561.1:0-7500 GCA_903798195.1 Danio kyathit | reverse complement strand
AATAAAACTATTTTATTAATATACAGACATAATATTTCTAATATTTTGAAAGAATCTTGTCAGAACATTGGGAAGCTCATCCAAGAGGTTCTTCAAGAATGGTGTTCTGAATGTTATCTTCCAACATTATGATGAAAAAAAAGTTGCAATGGTTTTTGTTGTTCTTTAGAACATTATCAATGACCATATATTTGAACAAACATTATATTAAAGTTAATGAAATGGGATTTTAAATAAAGAATGTGCTCAAGCATACAGTTGAAGTCTGAACTATTATCCCCTGTATATTTCTCTTTTCCAAACATTTCAGTTTAACGGAGAGATTTTTCCAACACATTTCTAATCATAATAGTTTTAATAATTCATCTCTAATAACTGATTTATTTTATCTTTGCCATGATGACAGTAAAAAATATTAGACTAGATATTCTTCAAGACACTAGTATTCAGCTCAAAGTGACATTTAAAGGCTTAACTAGGGTAATTAGGGTAAAGTTAGGGTAATTAGGCAAGTCATTGTATAACAGTGGTTTGTTCTGGAGACAATCCAAAACTAATATTGCTGAAGGGGGCTAATAATATTGACCTTAAAATGGGTTTAAAACTATTAAGAACTGCTTTTATTCTAGCTGAAATACAACAAATAAGACTTTCTCCAGAAGAAAAAATATTATCAGACATACTGTGAAAAATTCCTGAGTCTGTTCAACATCATTTGGGAAATATTTGAAAGAGAGAAAAACAGTTAATTCTGACTTTAACTGTACATAGAGGTTTTTAATATATTAAATTCAACATTCATGATGACATGAGACCATGGCATTATTTACCAAAGGATACCAAAGAACTGGACTCAACATATCAATATTTGAATTCTGTTTGTGTAATAAAAAGATATCAAATTATATCAAACATCAAAAAATAAAAATAAAATAATTCAAACTCTTTAGTGTTCTGCTTTCAGGTATATAATCACTTATCCGATTGCAATCGTTGCAATAGTTGCCATAGTTGCAATAGTTGCAGTGGTTGCATTGGTTTTGAGTCCGAAATCTGCTGTGACACCCACTGTGACAGCCAATCCACCCACCATATCCACTGTGACAGATACTTTACGCTCTACATCCACTGTAACACCCACTGGTTATTGTTATGCTACATCAGCAGTGGCCACAGATGCGGAAAATTGCTCAAGGATTGGAAGGTATGATTCTAAAGCTCCTTCACATTTATAATTTCACATGTACACATGCCTATGAGATTTATTATGTGAGCAGTGATACTTCTGCAAACCTAGACTGCAATTTTACGGCACAAGTGGTGCAAATGCAACCAGGAAACTGACCTGAGGGGAAATTAGTTTTTGAATGACTTACAACCCCAATTCAGAAAAAGTTGGGACAGTATAAAAACGCAAATAAAAAAAGAAAGTAGTGATTTCTAAATTTACTTTTACTTCTATTTCATTGCAGACAATACAGCAGACATTATTTAATGTGTTTCTCACGATTCTTATTTTTATTTATTTGCAACACTTAAAAAAACCTGAGACAGGAGCAGTTTAGGGCAGTATCAGGTAAATTGGTCAAATAATGATGTGATTTAAAACAGGTGATGTCAACAGGTGACTGTAATTATGATTTGGTACAAAAGCAGCATTCAAGAAAGGTCTAGTCCTTTATGAGTAAAAATGGGCCGAGGATCGCCAGTTTGCCAACAAATACATGAGAAAATGATTGAAATATTTAAAAACAATGTTCCTCAGAGAAAGAGAGGAAGACATTAGGATATTTCACCTTCAACAGTGCAGAACATCATGAAAAGATTGAAGGAATCTAGAGGAGTTTCAGTGTGTAAAGGACAAGGGCAAAAGCCTAAGCTGAACAACCGTGATCTCCAAACCCCCAGGCAGCGCTGCATCAAGAATCCTCATTCATCTATAAGCCAGATCACCACATGGGCTCAGGACTACTGCAGCAAACCTTTGTCAAGTACTACAATACGGAGTAACATCCACAAATGTCAGTGAAAACTGTACTGTGCCAAAAGGAAGCCCTATGTTAACAGTGTCCAGAAGCGCTGTCAACTTCTCTGGGCTCAAAGGCATCTGGAATGGACCATTGCCCAGTGGAAATGTGTACTATGCTCAGATGAATCAGTATTTCAGGTATTATAAGGGAGAAATGGACGCCATGTGCTCTGGACCAAAGAAAAAAGGATCATCCAGACTGTTTACAGTAAAACGTCCAAAAGTCAGGGTCTGTCATGGTATGGGGTTGTGTCAGTGCCCTTGGCAAAGGTAACTTGCACTTCGGTGATGCACCGTTAATGCTGAAATTTCTTAGAGATTGTGGAGCACAATATGCTGCCTTCTTCTCCATGCATATTTCAACAAGACAATGCAAAAACACATTCTGCACACATCAGAGTCCTGCTGCAGAGGAACAGGATACAGGTACTGGACTGGCCTGCCTGCAGTCCCGACCTGTCCCCAATAAAGAATATATGGTGCATTTTGAAGCGCAAAATGTGACAATAAAGAGCCTGTACTGTTGCCCACCTTATGACTTGTTTGCAGGAAGAATGAGACAAAATTCCCCCTGAAACACTTCATCACTTGGTGTCTTCAGTCCTTTTGTGTCTTTTAAGTGTTGTGAAAAGGAACAGCAACATTACAAAGTGGTAAATGCTTTACTGATAAAACTTTTTTTTTAAATGTTGCAAGAACCAAAATTGGTGTTTAAAAAAACAGACAATAAAATCATGAGGATCACATTAAATAATGTCTGTTGTATCGTCTGCAATGAAATACAAGTCAGAGTAAATGTAGAAATCACTACATTTTTTAAAATTTGCATTTTCCATACTGTCCCAAATTTTTATGGTTTTAAGTTAGGTTTAGGGTTAGGGTTATAACTAGGCCCACACGGAATTTCCACAGATTTTTAGCCCATCATTAATTCTGTTTATTTACTTGAGTAAATGTGTGTAAATCTGAATTTATTCAGTTTTTAAATTACACACATTTCACATATTAAGGTTTTAGTTTTGATACTCCCAATATAATTCCACAGAAATCCGCAGATTTTTACCAAAATTCTCCGCAGAAATTGCAAAAAACGTCCGCAGATTCGTCTGGCCCTGGTTATAACCGAAGGTAGGTAGTACCATAGCTGTGAGAACTAAGTGACAGCTAGAACATTTAAGATGATACACCCACTCTCTCACTTTTTTTTTACTGACAGATGCCCTTCCTGCTGCAAACACACACACACACACACACACACCCACACTTACTCATTAACACACTATGTTCAATTTAGTTGATCCAGTTCTCCTATATCGTGTGTCTTTGGATTGTATGAGAACTTGCAAAGTCATTCTCACAGACTTTCTGTCTTTGCAGGGATATCCTGCAGCGTGGGGGTTCAGCAGTGGATGCTGCTATCGCAGCTCTGCTGTGTGTGAGTGTGATTAACCCTCAGAGTATGGGCATCGGAGGAGGAGTGGTGTTCACCATATACAATGCTTCAAATGGTAGGAAGACTTGAGAAACATAACCGGAACTCTGTCAATTCTTGTTTTAGTATAAAAGAAGCACCTTAACCCAAATAATGTGCATCTTTATAAAGCACAATAAAAGATAAATAATTGAATATATAACACTGTGTCCTATCTACACAAAAAATATAAAAGCTATCTTTTTCATGTTAAAACAAGTTTTTGTCCTAACCATCATCAACTGCGACACACAAAATTGCTTTTTTTAAAATGCACACACTCACACACACTCCACCCCAACACTCTCCCTTTATGATATTGCAGAGACCAGGAGAACCGTTGCATTTTCTATTTTCAAAAAGTTTCAAAACAGTAATGACCCCATTTACTGCCAAGTCACATGATATTGCTGATTTGATATGCATTCCAGACCTCTGTTTCAAAATAATACAGTTATAAAACTTTCAAAACCTCATGAAGCAGTACTTTGAAAATAGCCATAGTTAGCAACCTATAATTTTATTGATGTTACAGGTAGGTTATGGTAAAGCCTAGTTCACACTACAGGATTTTAAACATCGGCAGATTACTGTGCAGTTCACACTACATGACTTGATTTTGTGTCTTTTAATCACTGTGGTGTTCACACTACGCGACACTACGTAAATGATCCACAAGAGGGAAGTCACACATTACATGATCTGACAACAACTCGTTCGCCAAAGGTTCCAAGAGAGTCTGGCTGCAGACATGATTCAATCTCAGCCGCATATGCGCATTCAGAGTTATGCAATCTCAGCCGCATTTGAACACGTGTATTTTTTATGCAGTGGATGCCCTTCCAGCTGCAACCCATCTCTGAGAAACATCCATTCACTACGGACAATTTAGCCTACCCAATTCACCTGTACCGCATGTCTTTGGACTGTGAGGCAAACCGCACTAGCAATGCCAGTACTACCTACTGCACCACCGCGTCACCATAAATGTATTTAAAACATTCAAATAAAGAATTATATTTATAATGATTTCTAATCACAGTGCAGTGGGTAGCACTCACTCACTGTTCGCCTCACAGCAAGAAGGTCGCTGGTTCAAGTCTTGGCTGGGTCAGTTGGCATTTCTGTGTGGAGTTTGCATGTTTTTCCCATGTTGGCGTGGGTTTCCTCCGGGTGCTTTGGTTTCCCCCATGGTCCAAAGACATGCGGTACAGGTGAATTGGGTAGGCTAAATTGTCCGTAGTGAATGAGTGTAAATGGATGTTTCCCAGAGATGGGTTGCAGCTGGAAGGGCATCCGCTGCGTAAAACATATGCTGGATAAGTTGGCGGTTCATTCCACTGTGGCGACCCCAGATTAATAAATGGACTAAGCCGAATGAATTATAATGCTTCTGTCACAATAAATGCTAATATGTTTCCAAAACATACAGCAGTTGGTGATTGATGACTTCAGTGAATTAATATCTGCAGTCAGCCAGTGCAGATGCAGACGTCTGACAGTGTTTCAAGCTTTCAAGGGAGCATTTAAAAACATTGTCAATCAGCTGACGCATCAAGTTCAAGTGGAAAGTGGAGTTTTTAATTTTTGTAATTTAATAACTCTTTGAAATAAAACTAACATATCTATAACACCCTGACGTTTCCTAAATATCTGTGCATTTTCTTTCTAACATTGTTATTTTTTTTTTTAATTATAAAACAGTAAAGAGCTGAGCATTTCTACCTTTAATTACCATATTGGTCAACATGACTGCATGCATATCTGCTTCTTTTCGCTGTGACTTTATATATGCATGTATTTTTTTTAACCTAGCAACTTCCTGCTAAATTAAACAAAACTTTCTGATAGCAAAAACATAAATTTACTTCAGATATATATTTCAAAACAGCATATTCTGTGCCGCGAAATAGCTCCTGTTTAAAAGTGAAAATGAAAGCGAGGCTCAGACCTTTGCATGTTCTAGTATCTTAACTTCACATTTATAGGCTGTATTACCAAAAAAGATAATATTTTTTAGGGTAATGTTGTCATAAAATATGATGACAGACATTCAAAGCTTAATTTTAATATTGCAATAGAAGTTTTAAATGTAAATATGATGTGAGAAAGGTCAGAAAGACCATTATGGTAATTCTAATAGTTACAGAATTCTAGTTCCACTGTTAATATAGCCTACTCCTGTGTCTGTGTTAACACAGAATGAAGCGAGTGCATCGATGACCATTCTGGCCAATCACAGACGTTTCTGTTCAGCTCCTGAGCACACGGCCATTCAGCTCATGTTGATATACTCTCTTATTGGCTACAGCTCATCATTACATCTGACCACACGTGGGGTCTAGTCGGCCGACAGCTCTGGAATATTCAGCATGCTAAATATTGGATTTCCGTCTGCGAGGTGTCGGCGACACTTCAGCGAGCCTCTTTGACGCGTTGTTCAGTAGTTCACACATAAAGACTGCCGAGCACCAGCAGATTTTTCCCCAATCACAGCCCGATCTGTCGGCGAGCTCGTTAACTTTCAAATCGGGCTCAAATCAGGCTTAAAATCCTGTAGTGTGAACTAGGCATAAGCTGCATTGACAGCTATACTGATCCAGTACCTACAAAAGATGCTCATTCAGTAATGACAATAGCCTACATGATCTGTGGACTACGGGTTTGACCAAAACCTCACTGTGTTAAAATAAAAACATAAAGTTGAATGTCTTCATCCGCAGAAAAGGTGGAGATAATTAATGCTCGAGAAACTGCCCCAATGAGTGCTACAGAGAACATGTTTGTCAATAATCCTCAGAAATCAAAACCAGGTATGAACACAGAAGCTGTTGATGATAATCTATGTAAACAGCAAATTGAATATTTCTTTCAGTGATTCCAGGATCATAAATGACTTAAAATGATCTTCTCCTTTGTTTTATCCTGATTGTCAGGATTATTAATAGCTGTACCAGGAGAACTGCGTGGTTATGAAATGGCACATGAAAGGTATGGCAGACTGCCATGGAAAGAGCTGTTTCAGCCCAGTATAGAGCTGGCACGGTACGGATTTAAGATTGGCAATGCCCTGGCCAAAGCAATCAAAAAGGAACAAAAGAAAATTAAGAAAAAAACAGCATTATGGTAAACAAAAATGGTCATAGCATTTATATACTGCTTTCTTATGACTTGAAGTGCTTTATCTGCCCACAAATAAACATTACATATGCCCAAAAGTCTTTGAATACTACAATATGCAAATTGTGTCTGCATTAATTATAACAATCTTGCTTCTGCATTTGTCTTTTTCTTTTCTTTTTTTCAGTGAAGTGTTTTGCTACTCAAGCAGTAAATACTTGAAGGAAAATGATACTATAAAATTTCCCAAGCTAGCTGAAACCTACAGGAAAATAGCAGAAAAAAAATCAGATGCATTTTACCATGGGTCACTGACTGAGGAAATAGTGCATACTATCACTGCTGCTGGTAATTTCATGCTTTATTGTTACTCTATCACATTATTTGAGATTTTACTGATATACAGTGTGTCACAGAAGTGAGTACACACCCTCACATTTTGTAATTATTTAATCTTTTTTCAAGTGACAACACTGAAGAAATTACACTTTGCTATAATGTAAAGTAGTTAGTACACAATGTAAATTTGCTGTCTCCTCAAAATGGCATAACATACAGCCATTGATGTTAGGCAAGGCAAGGCAAGGCAAGTTTATTTCCATAGCACATTTCATACACAGTGGCAAATCAAAGTGCTTTACATAAACAAGAATAAAAGAGACAAGTATAAGAAAAAATAAAAACAGATAATAATTAAAACAGATAAAAATATGTTAAAACAGGTTGTAAAAGAATAAAAAGAAGAGAAAAACATAATAGTGTGATCTGTCGGGCGTAGCACAGTGCTCATTCAGTAAAAGCACAGCTAAACAGATGTGTTTTCAGTCTGGATTTGAATGCGCCTAATGTTGGAGCACATCTGATCATTTCTGGAAGCTGA
>CAIGQS010000560.1:7500-22848 GCA_903798195.1 Danio kyathit | reverse complement strand
TGATTTGAAGAGCTCTATTTAGAAAGATTTCATTAATTTAGATCGATTGAGATGATTAAGACTTTTTCTATGCAGTGGATCTGCATAAATTAGAATCAATTACAAGCAAACATAAATAAACAAAACTTTGTGCTTTTATGGTTTTCTGGGAAGCCTAACAGTATTCAAGTACAGAAATTGAACAATCAAACATAAAATTACAGTCATCATTGTATAAGTAATTTTAAAATAATAATTCAATAATGTCTTATTATTAAATCAAATATCTTTATTAATATTTTAATAACATCTTCATTATCGTTATAATCTAATCCTGCGACGTGACTATTGCAGATACACACATTGCAATATCGATCCTCAAGCGATATATTGTTCAGCCCTACTTGACAATTCAGAACCAAAAATAAAGCTCATGATTTATCAATTTTAATTCAGATAAAAATTAAAATACTAATAGAGGTCATGAAATTTTGAAGATGCTCTTTATAATAGCACAACATGCACTAAAATTGCACAGCTAATTTATTTACTTCCATATTATTTTGACCTAAATATATGTAATTATAATCCTAAATATAAACAAGAACCCTTTTATGAAGACACTTCTGAATGGTTATTCACTTTTCTTTCTTTCTGTGTTGTGATTTTCAGCTTGCAGCGATGATCGTGTCCATGGTCCTGTACTGTAAAATAGGCTCAAAGGCTTAACGTGTCACTTTAATTGAAGTATCTGTCCAATGACTCCTCTGATGATTGAGGATGAGGTGGAAGAATGACTGCTTAAAGGGATAGTTCACCCCAAAAACCTCACCATTTATTTAACATTCATGATTTTTATCCTTCTGTTGAACATAAAGGGGGAAAAAGGGGAAAATAGCCATTGACACAAAAAATACTATAGAAGTCAGTGGTTGTTTTGTTTCCAACATTATTCAGTATATTTTCTGTTTTGTTCAACAGAATAAACTACATTTGGGTGAACTATTCTTTCAATACATTGAATAAAAAACTAAATTCAGACTGTCAATCTGAAATTTTGACATTTTACAGGAATTTTTAATGATTAGCATTTCATTGAGACTGATTATTATTATTTTGTACTTTTTTACTTATGTACTGTCCGTTTTATTATTTAAAAGCATAAAACCCAAGGCATTGCTTTGTAATTCTAAACACACTACTGTCATTATATGTGCAATGACCAAAATAGGCCAAATGTTTTCTAGCAAAATGTTGCTGATTGTAATTTATTGCAAACCTTTTACAAGCCAAAGGCATTTACATAACGTGACTTTTCATGTATAATAAAGCACAATGTTTTATGTTTAAAATGTGATGTATAAAGTTTTTACAAAACAACCTGATTATATTATGTTGCTAAAATGTTCATATAAGATGTTTATTTTAATGATAATAGCTATAAAGGCAATTTCAAACTTTGTGATGGTGTTGTCTTTTATGTTCTCCAAATGTAGGCTAAATCCACTATTGTACTGTAAATACTGTTGTTATTACAAAAAATAAACTGACAAGGTGGTTGTTTTTACCACGGTTTGTGTCCTGTGAGGACATGTTTACTCTGTTACAAAGTTATAAATAGAGTTAAATTTACTGGACAAATGTGGACAAAACATTCACCATCAGTGGTTACATCTGACGACGCAATATAACTACAAATATCCCATCTAAAATTACACGAAAATGAATAATTTCATTATTATTTACTCCCCTTTGTGTCGTATTTTGACTCCTTCAAAGGGAACATCTCTTATTTTATAATTATCACCGCCCTCTGCTGGCGGCAGAATAGCTTTTCTTTTCGCAGGCTCCCCCTGCTTTTTTTTTATTTTTTTTTTATTATTATTATTAAACAACAGTAAATATTCTAATTAAACATAACATCCAAAAAATACATATATAACTAATAACATAAAATAAACAAAAAATGTATAAATACATAATCAAAATAAATAAAAAGACAGCTTCAATATGTAGGACCTTTACAATGATATTATAATTTAACCTATCCAATTGACAACAAGTTTACTATTCAATTAGGTTCAGTTCCTTTGCAACTATAGCATGTATCTTGACATTTCTTACTATTGATATACTGGAGCGAGTTTATATACAAATGAAAATCTATAATGGAAACCTTTAAACAAGGTTTACAGTTATTCAATCTACATTATGAATATGGAATTTACCAAATAAAATCAAAAGATTCATTCTAAAATCCACAGATAAATTGTCTGATACAAAATAAAATATAACATCTTTGGGAGTCAAGTTACATCTAAAACCTGATTTTTTTTTTTTTTGACATACAACCGATAATCTTCCCAAAACTTCTTTTGAATATTGACATTCATAAAAAAGATGAACCAAAGACTCTAGGTGATTTAAACAGAATGAGCAATTTTCATCAGTCTGCATAAATTTCGATAATGTATAATTGGTAACATAATGTTGTGAAGTATTTTTAAATGTAGTTCCCTATGTTTATTACTTATGCAGGAAACGAAAAGGAAGCAACCAAGCTTTTTTGCACACAATATCTTCAAACAAACGTTCAAAGCATTTTCCTCTTGGTTTTAAGGCTCTGTTTTTCCAAAATATTAATTCTAATAACTTTGTTTGTACATTTTTTACTGCAAAAGTCTACCCCATTTAAGTAAAGTACAGGAATCAGTTCTTTGAGGACTATAGGACATATGCTTCTCATTAGCATTAGCAAACCAGAGGAAGAATGGCTTTTGTTACATTGTTATAATCTTTAAATTTAATAGGGAATGACCATTTTTCCATAAAAGTTTTTTGTAAGAAAGTAATTAGCTAATTGGTCTAAAATATCAGATAAGAAATAAATACCTTTATCCATACAATTTTGCAGATAAGAGATTTCCGGTTAACAGTAATATAAGGAATTATTCACAAAATTGCTTTTATGGGGGGAGAAATTGTGCACATAGCACAACTTTCCACGCTTTTATTAAGAGCTTGTTGATAAAAAATTGGACAATGTTACTGGTAGTTTATTAACAGGGAGTAGTCACAAGATAGTAAAAAACGTAATCCACCAACCTTTTTGAAAATATTATATGGTATAAAAAACCAAATTGAATCTGATTTCAATAAACAATTCCTAAGCCATTTAACTTTAAATGTATAATTTAAGTCAAAAAAATCAAAAAGTTCAAATCCTCCATCTTTTCTTGGCCCTTGAGGAATTTCCTTTCTTAAATGATGATGCTTATTTCTCCAAACAAATTGTATAAATAAATCATTAATTTTTTTTACAAATAGCGTCTTGAACAAAAAGAGATAAAGTCGGGTAAACAAATCTAGACACTCCTTCTACACTGAAAAAAATAATTCAGAGATGATTCCTTGGATTTACTCAATTTTTTTTACGTTAAGTGCCTGTAAACAATTTTTTTGGACTGAATTTAAACAAACAAATTAAGTAGAATTTTATTAAACTTAATTTGTTTGTTTAAATTCAACACAAATAAATTGTTTGCAACAGTTTTGCAGACATCATTTTTTTCAGTGTACTTTGGTCAACAAAACTCTGCCAATAATAGATAATCCCTTTGGAGCCAGTTATTGAATACACCTTGAGCTTTTTTTATTTTAGGGGAAAAATTTTAAATCTTGTCTCTCTGATAAACCTTTTGTTATACTTATTCCTAAATATTTTACCTTCTTTTTTACTGGTATATTACATAAACTTTTTACTTCAGAATCATAAAGAGACATTATTTCACATTTTGTCACAGCGGGCTCCCCTGCTCTCTAGTGGAAGAAAGTGTTTATGACGTAAAATGGCTGACTGTCTCTTAGATTGACGTGATGCCAAACGATACAGCGCCTAATAAACAAGCTTGATAAAAGGTGTCATTTGTACTCATTACAATGAATATTAAAATACGAAATTGTTCTTATTCACAATTCAAAATAAAAGTGATTGAATATGATGTTAATGTTTACATCATCTTACAAAGTAATATTTTATTTATGAACAGAAATTTGGGAATGCATATAAACATGTAGGCTAATTTATTTTTTATTAGAAATTTAAGTCTTGAAAAAAAGTCTCTAATATTAAGAACTAAAAGAATGAATAGCTGTTAGACTTCATTGAGGAATTTATATGGTATCAATCCCCCAGTTATCTTATTGTTTATGTGTAAATATGTTTAATTTTTTTTTATTTTATGAATTCCTCATTGTTTTCTATTATCATTAATATATTATTTTTGTTGTTTTTATATATTTTATTTTATTCATTCATTTTCCTTTGGCTTAGTCCCTTTATTCATCAGGGGTCGCCACAGCGTAATGAACCGCCAACATATGTTTTACACAGCGGATGCCCTTCCAGCTGCAACCTAGCACTAGGAAACACCCATTCACTCTTACATTCACACACATACACTACGGCTAGTTTAGTTTATTCAATTCACCTATAGCACATGTCTTTGGACTGGGAAACAAGAGCACCTGTAGGAAACCCACATGAACAGGGGAAGAACATGCAAACTCCACACAGAAATGCCAACTGGCCCAGCCAGGATTGGAACCAGTGACCTTCTTTCTGTGAAGCGACAGTGCTAACCACTGAGCCACCCTGCAGCCTATTTTATTATTACAGTATTTTACTTTATTTTTTTCATCTTTTCCGCTCATGGATATCATCATACCAGTATCTGAATTTATGTTTATATTTCTTGTAACTACTTTTCACTAATAAAATTAATAAATGAAATAAATAAATAAACATGATCGAGGTGTTGTAAAGTGCTAAACGTATTTCTCAAAATAATCCGCATTTCAGTGTCGTGTAGAAATGTAGGACACTTTTGATCACACCAATGATCTTTTTTCAGTATTTGTTTATTTTTGTTAATCTTTCAGGTACAAGTTGCTATATAATTTAGATGTGTTTTTACCTAAACTGCTTACTATGTTTTAAATAAATGACTATTATATTGTTTACTTATTATACTTTTATACATTGAATAGTACAAAATGATGTACGGTTGCTTTTTTTTAATGAAGAAGAACAAAAATCACTTAACGTTTGGAGCTTTTTAAGCAAAGTTTTCTCCAAAAGATGAGTTTTACTTAAATAAATCAATCTCAAAGTGTATCTAATTTAAATTCTCCTAAATATCTGATTTAAATTGATGATTATCTGCTTGAGTCACCTTATAGTTTGTTTGTCATTTACTTAAATTTATGTTAATGTTTTTATTTCAAAGCTAAATATTTGTGTAAATTTGTAGATTGTATATTTTGTTATATTTATCATATATTTTATCATTTTGAAAATCTTAATGCGCTTTCTAAGAAAGTCACCAATGATTGGGGTATATGCACATAGACTTTTAATTTCAGTCAGCCCCAGGGCTTCCGGTGAAGTCATCCCATACAAAATCGGCACGTTTAAGATCTGATTTCTTTAAAAAGTTACGATATAAAGTGGGTATCAGACCAAACAAGAAGCACTGCATAAAATTATATTTTTCCGTGCTATGTCTTTAAAATATGGGTAATAATATGGGTAATAATAATTTAACCCCAGTATTTTCAATGGAATTTCTGCACTCGCCTGTGGCTAATGAAGGCACCTGCGTTTAAATGGTCTTTCGTCTCTTTTTATGCTTTAACAATCAAATGGATGCTTAGGTCTATTTCACTGATTATATATGAATTACATTACAACATCGATGCTGTAAAATGAGCCTTGTGAAATTTAAAATAGTCACATTAAGCTTTCACCGGAAGTTTATCATTGGCTGAAAAACACTAGCTGTGCATATAACCCATTGTACTTCCATTGGATGGTTTTGTGTATAATGTGATTGTGAAACGGATATTGCTGAGACTTTTATGTCAGTATGTTGATGTACTTCCAACTGAAACTGAATATTGACTAGGGAATTGAACTTTCTTTTTGCACATCATTCTCTCATAGCAAACTAACGATAAGTGGGGCATGGTTAAGAATATTGTGGCTGAGTAGGGGCGGGGCTTTTTTTTTTGCAGATCAATCCCTCATAGCAAACTAAAGCTGCGGTCACACTGCACTTTTCTCCCCATAGACTTCCATTCATATGTCATGCGTCAGACCGGAAACGCAGGGTCATGCATCAAGTTTCGCATTTCGCTGCGGTGCAAAGTTCAAGCTTGGTGAACTCTGACCTGCGAAATAGCATCACTTGACTGCGTAAGACCAATCCAGGATCAAAACATGACCTCTGAACAGAAATTTAAAACATGGAGCAATCGCTCGCTTTTTTAAATGTCTAATCATCTTGTTTAATCCTGCCCCTTTTCGCAGCGCAGTATGACAGAATTTCGCAAGCTCAAACTCTAGTGTGACTGCAGCTTAACAGTAAGTGGGGTGTGGTTAAGAATTTATTTTTATTTATTTATTCATATTTTATTGTGCATTTGTAAATTACAAGTACAGGAAAAACAGGCATCAAAACAAAAGTTTCAAAGATAATTAAAATTCAAATAAAATTCAAATAAAAAAACAAAATGGAAGTTATTCAAATACAGATTCATAATAACTTATTGATAGAGGTTTTACATTTTTCACAGCTTTAAGAGATTTCGTAAAAATAATAAGTTTGTTAACAAAAACCTTATGTGTGTCGTGGATATTGTGCCTGAAGCCATCAAATCAGTGTTGCTAGATTGGGCGGTTCCCACGCGCATCACGCAGCGCCTGCAGTTACACTCACAGCGGTTTATCATGACACTTTTATCGATCAATTTTTTTCCGCAATTGACAGAAAGAACAAACATGAAAGCGTTTTCTGATTGACAAGCAGCACCTAATTATGTTCAAAAAAAATTTAAACGACAAATGGGGCGAATTTATATACGTTTCTTTATTTAACCGGATAAAAAAACCCCATTGAGATCAAGATCACATTTACAAGGGTGACCTGGCCAAGAGGTCCACAAACACATGACTTATGAAAAAAAAAATAATAATAATAATTATAATATTAATAATAAATAGAAAATTAATATAATATAAAAATACAGTTTAGTTGTTCAGCTATAGGCCCACACGAAATCTGCGTGCGCAGAATTTCGCAGATTTTCTGCAGATTTTCCGAAGATTTCCGCAGATTTTTAGCCCATCATTAATTCTGTTTATTTACTTAAAGTTAACTATTTACAGTTAATCTTATTGGATTTTCATTTTAAACATCAAATGCAAGTTAAAAAGATATTATATTTTATTTAACATATATTAAGGTTTTAGTTATGAGACTCCCAAAATAATTCCGCAGAAATCCGCAGATTTTTACCAAAATTCTCTGCAGAAATAGCGAAAAACGTCTGCAGATTCCGTCTGGCCCTAGCTATACCACATTACAATATATTAAAAACACATACATTGAGAAATGGACTGTTGTTGTTTGTTAAAAAGGATAGAGCGAAACGATGTAATTGGGATGAGCTCAGATATTTTTAGTTCAGACAGAAGAGTGCACAACATTACATGTTTGCTATTGCAACTGGTCTTTTTTTTTCTTTTTTTTTTTTTATTGCTGAACCAGGAACATACATACATAACAGTACATAAAACAAAAATTACAGTATCAATCCACAAATGACAAAAAGTGCAGTATGAAACAATGAAAAAAAAAGAGATAATGAAAAGAGAGAAAGACAACAAAAAACATTAAAGATTTTTTGCAAATACAAGGGTTAATTTAAGGTACTTATATGAAAATCTTAAAAGCAGAGCATATTTTGACAGTTTTTAATGCTTTCTTATTAGACGATCCAGAAATCAACTTTATATAATTCTCCATATCCTTAATGAAGACCACAAAGGTAGGTTTACTATTTGTAAATTTGCATTTGTGAATGTAAAATTTACTTAAGAAAATAATTAAGTTGATTAAAAATACACTATTTTCTTTTGTGGGGTCTGAGTTAAAATATCCCAAAATAATAATTTTCATTTGTATAGAAAATTCTGGTAGAATCTTCACCTTAACAAAGAAATCTATATTACTCCAAAACTCCTGAATATAATGACATGACCAAAACAAATGTACTATCGTTTCCTCAGCATTCACACAAAAGGAACAGTTCAAGTCAGTGTCAGCTCTAAACTTTTGTATAAATTTCTTGACAGGATAAAACCTATGAATCAGTTTAAAAGAAACCTCTTTTACCTTATTTGTGAGAAAGAATTTTTGTTGTAGTGACCAAATTTTCTCCCAGTTAAGATTATCATAAAGGTTCTTCCAAAAGAAGATACTGTGTGGAGTAGAGGTTAGATTCTCAAGAAATAGTGATCTTATTTTGTGATTTCTGTTTCTTTCTTCCAAAAAACAAATTTGACCGACAAGAGTGTCACAGGGATTAAGGGAAGTCGTAACTGTAACTGTTGGGGAACATCCACAGTTCCTCAGCAGTATATATAAGCCAGATGGAATGGCTCCCATCACCACCGCAAACTCTTTTGGAGTTACGGGTATCTGGTATTTGGAAAGAAATTCTGAGTAATTAAGTAAGAGACCTTGACTATTAAACAGTTGTTGCACCAAAACTATATTATTACTAAACCAGTTACTATAATATAATGATTTGTTCTTAAATCGAATGTCCTTATTGTTCCAAATAAAACATCTATGTGGTGAAAAATTGTGTTTGAAGATTAATGTCCATGCTAAGAGAACCTGTCGATGAAAATTAGAAAGTTTAATTGGGTATTGCAACTGGTCTTTTTTGTGCGGTTGAACGGGTTGAACCCGTGTGATGTCATGTGTGACGTAGATTGGTAATTCCCCTATAAATACAGTTAAAGTAACTAATTTAGATTTAAATTAATCAAAATGAATTATTCTAATATTTTGGGCGTTTTTTGTGCATTCGGGCGGTTTTGGACAGCTTTTAGGCTGGAAAAAGTCAGCTATATCTGGCAACACTGCATCAAACTGACGTCAGAGAAGAATCGTTACACCAAACGCAGAAGTAAGCGAATGGCCATACTTTAATTGAAGATTACCAAAACAAACTCTTTCTTTTAGTGGATAAACTTGCACGAATGAGTTGTTCGCCTAAAGAAAAACAACGTGCGCTATCAAAACAGACATTTCTATATTTTAATTCACACGGACTTTATTTCAGCCCTCCACAAGATGGCGGTCCTAACTTCAGTTCCTTCGCGTTTACAATCCTGCTATTAAACTCTCAAGTGAGCACCGAGGAGGAGTCAAAACTCAGCGTTCTCGCATCTCACACCCACTTCTGCCAAATCGAGCAATAGATTTGAGTCCAACACTGACCCACATTCACTGCCAGCTCGAGTTTTCACACCTTCATCCTCAATGCGGAGTCCTGACAGTGAGTTTCCACCCGAGACCTGAAGGAAAAACTCTTCACGGGGAGCCTGAGCTCTTCAAACAGGTGTGTGTGAGTGGCCACAAGGCCCAAAACAGGACGAAAACACGAGCAAATCCACCATGTCCACTGGGAAAAATGCACCTGTTACAGGAAAGTGAGTATGGACGTGTTGGTTTGTGTCTGTTGATGTAAAAACTCTGCATCATGCTGTGCATTTCGAGTTCCTGTATTATCTGTGGTTCTTCAAGTCTCCAAATGGCTGATTCAGTATATCTGTGTTTTAGCTTTGGCAGTTTTTCTTCATGTCAAATTTTCACATCTCTTCCTTCCTCGTTTTGCAATAGATTCTGGTTTGAGTTCAGCTCATGTTGTTCAAGTTAGATAATCTAATGCTGGGACTGAATGTGAAGGCTCTGTGGATGATTTACATGCAAGTTGCTGAAGTAAAATCATTCACATTGTGACATATTTTTCATTTTCTTATCCAAAGGCGCTGGCTGTGTGTGTGTGTGTGTGTGTTTGTGTGTGTGTGTACTCTGAGCAAACATCAAACACCTTGACTAGTGAGCCTATATTCTGCTGTGAATGTGTGTATTTGTGCATGAGTCATTGAGGCTTGAGAGAGTTTTAAAGGTTTGAGATGCCTTTAATGACTTGTAAAGTCATACACTTGCTGTATTCCCCTTGTTTTCTTGCATATTGAAGTAAATTTGGTTTTATTTTCGCACATTCGGACTTTCAACTACTTAATATAATTTCAGAAATGTATTATTTGCAAATTTGAAATAGTGAAATCATATTAGCAGCCAATGACTATCAAAAGTATAACGCTCACAGTCAATTAAATCGTGCTAATGTTGTTTTGAAATCATGCTCTCATGCGATTTCAGGCCCAATATTTAAAGTAACACATCAGAAATTGTCACTGTTAAAAAATTAATGAATGTGTGAATATAAAACCAACTTTATCTCAATTTTTCTTGCGTCTCTAACATATGCCTCGCTTTCAGTGGTGCACATTAAAGGGGTAGTTCACTCAAAAAAGAACATTTACAGTTCATTTTCTCACCCTCTCACTCAATGGAGCTAGTGACGTCACTGTGAGGGGTAGGGTTAGGGGTGGGGTTAGGTGAGCGCATTAAAAAGCATTGGATGCAACTCCGATTGCACAGCACCAGGTCTGCATCCAGTCCCCTCTCATTTTTTCACAGCTTTAATAGACTCCATTAAAAGAATAAGTTCATGGTTTCCGCTACATTCATTCTTCCATGGCGGGGCGCCACACCAAAATTCATCCCGCCACGGCTATATTACTGCTTCCCATTCAAAACATTCAGTCATTGTTGTTGTTGTTTTTAATAGCAGGTTATAATCGCACCAAAACGTATTAAAAGGTAAGTGAATTATAACAGCAAAAACTTTTCTTTAACCGTAGTAGTGCTGTGCGTCATTTGTTTAACCCTTTACGGTGACATGCTGACTGACTGACTGACTGACTGACAGGTGCGCGCGTGAGACGTGAGACCAGCAAACACGGCGTAGCTTTCAGTTAAGATGAACACAGTTTCCATAATTATACTGTATAGATAAAGGTCTATGGTTCTGCATACAATGACTTTATCTGGCTAGTGGCTAGAATTTATAGCGGTTTCACTTTAATTCAGGACTGTTCAGCTACTTCAGCTGTTTCACTTTACTTCAGGACGCATTAATGCTGCTCTGTAGGTCTACCGGAGACATTCATAAATATTCCTAGCAAATCTAATAAATGTTGGAGATGTACTCGTCACATAAACATACTAAATCGCACTTGAGCAGCGTATATTTCAGGGTGTGAAGTTGTGCACGAACAGGGGAAATCAGCGCGCAAGCAGAGATTCGCATGCTCGTATTACATAAATGCGCTCACAACATGTGTCATTGAAATAACACCCATAGGTAGTTGGTACATTCGTGTAAAAGTCCTGCCGCCACAGCTGGAAAAAATCCTAGAGGAAACACTGTAAGTTCATTAACAAAAACCTTATATGTGCCTTGGATAAGAATATTATGGCTGAAGCTGTTGAACTGACACCAGAGAAGAACCGTTACTCCAAACGTAGAAGCAAGCCAGTGCTCAGAATTTAATTGAAGGTTACCAAAACAAAGTTTCTTTCCACTGGATTAACTTGCACAGATGAATTGTTCACCTAAAGAATAACAACGTGCGTTATCAAATTACACATTTCAAAATTTTCATTTCACACGGACTTTAAATCACCCCTTTACAAGATTTCAGACCCATAAAACCAACTTTACCTCAATTTCTTGCATCTCTAACATATGCCTCGCATTCAGTGATGCATGTTAAAGGGGCAGTTTACTCAAAAAAAGAACATTTACAGTAAATTTTCTCACCCTTGGGTCATTAAAAGATGTAGGTGAATTATTTTCTTCAGTAGAACATTAAAAATGATGTTAAGCTCAATCCATGGTCCTTGGTGATTTGTATAATTTGCATAAAGTCAATGGTTACCCCTTTTTTTTTTTTTTTTAGCTTAATATGGCCTCTTCTTTACGGTACGGTATGGGTTGGTACGGGTCACCTTTATCAGGCTTGCTTTTCCATATAGCCCACAGTCAGTGCAAACCTCTCATCTGTATCTTTATTCTTCACCAGCACATGTAACCTCTATTAGACAGTAATTCTGTCATTCCGAGTTCATAATAGTCCAAAAGGTGATGATAATAGTTAAACATGGCAGTTTGTCCATGTTTTAGTTTGCTGAAAGAATCATTTGCTCCTTTGTTCTTTCTGGCTTCTCCTTTTGTTTTTTTGTGCTTCACTTTCACAATTGTCTGTTTCTGAAAGGATCGGGTGTCAGAAGCGCTTCAATTAATCACGTTATTAATAGGAGCTCAAGAAGTTTGTTATTTTAAATATAGATGCGCAGCGAGCGATCGCGAGAAAGCATAACCGGACACGCTTTAGATGGCCTTGTAAACAACTACACAGGGTAGATTCTGCTCTTCTTGGCTTTGTAGCGTTCATCAAGACAACGACGAGGTTTATTTAAGCTTGGGTCGACCGTGGCTCATTATTATTTGTATATATTATTACGGTGTAATGTCTCGGCTGTGTATTTAAAAATGGCGTTTCCTTTGTTTTCATTCTTCTGGCTTGTGCAAGCGCTAGTGACCATTCTCTGTAAACCAATAGCTGCGCGTCTCGCTCTGCCTTTTGGTACCCTTTTGTCATGCTAGGTACCCTTTCAAAAGGGTACCCTAAAAGTGGTACAGTACGGTTCGCTTTTTGGTACCTTTGACAGTGGAAACGGCCATAAAAGAGTACCGATCTGTACCGTACCACTCAGTGGAAACGGGCCATAAAATAGACACAAACAATTCCAAACCAATCCCTGTGGCTCCTGATGATGCCTTTAGGTCTTAAGAAGCGAAATGATTGGTCTGTGCAAGAAATTTAACATTATTTACTATATTATTAGCAAAACTAGCAAGTTCAAAATAATGTTCCGCTCTGTAGATATTATTTGAGTGGATGTGTATATTTATCTATGCATATGCACTCACTAGAAATGCTCAAGTAACACACTGACAGGACATTTCTATGTAGTATACTAGTTCCTGCTGCTTGCAATAACATTACTGTGTTGTCATAGCAACACTGGTGAAATGAAACCTCTTGACTTGTTCACTGACAATTAAATGTGGTTATTTTATTGGCTTTGTGTTTATTTTCAGTATAATCTAAGCTATTATGGTAATATTATTTTGTAAGATTATTTAAATGTATTTAATTACATTTAATTTTAGCATTTTTTTTTTAAAGATTTATTTTTGGCCTTTTTTAGATAGGACAGTATTTAGACAGGAAGCGAAGTTGGAGAGAGAGAGAGGGGGGTAGGGTAGGGAAATGTCTTCGAGCCGGGATTCAAACTCGGGACGCCCTGATGTGCTATTGCACCATATATCGGCGCGCTATCCACTAGGCTATTGCGCCGACAATTTTAGCATTTTCAGTTTCGGTTTTTGGCCAAGTGCATTCAGAATTTTCCATTTTGTTCAGGATTTTTATTTTGGTGGATTCCTAAAGCCCTGCTCACACTGTGGGATTTCAGTTATAATTTTGTCATCTGAGACAAATTTGGGAAATCCTAAAAGATTCCTGAAATCCTAGGCTAAAATCTGTTATCTTTGATTGTTGGTTTGACATGTTCACCGATAGCTGCTTAATGCCCGCTGCGATCAGATTTTTCCTCCAATGAAGTTCTGGCTGTGTCAGAAGATTATAGACACTTTCCTGCATTGTAACAACAGCTGCAATGAGTGTTATTCCAAGAACCAATAGGTGCACTGAATCTGATGATGCAAGTCATGCGACAATTCAAATGAGGGCAGGCAAATGTCAAAACGTTTTTTTTCTTCCTGGATTTTTAAATTGCCGCTACAGATTGTTTACATTTGCTGTGAGGAATAGGCATGGGTCAGTATGAGATTCTGACGGTATGATAACCTTGGATAAAATATCACGGTTTCACGGTATCACAGTATTATATTGTGCTCACTGCTCTAAAATATATTCTTTTTAAATTTCTGGATAAAAAACTAAAACTTTTTCCCCTTTGAAAACAATATATTTAATTTTTTTGAAAGATTTATAAGTATTTTGTAACCGTAAACATTTCAGGCTAAATAATTCAAATGAATCATTGACTTCTGCTGTCTTCATTTGTTTCAAAAACACTGATTTCTTTACCATTTAAACTGCATCTTTGGATATTTATTCTGCTGAAGATACTGTTATCCTAAAAACTAAAAATGTATATAAATAAAAAATCTGACACATACCTTAGGAACGATATAGAAAATTTTGGCGGTTTTAAAACCTTGACTTTTCCAAACTGCGGTATACCTCGAAAACGGTTATAGTCCCATGCCTAGTGACAATTCAAATGACCGCGGGGAAATGCCAAACATTTTTATTCTTCCTGGATTTATTATTGAGACTCGCTGTGTGCAAAATTGCCGCTGCAGAATGTTTATGTTTGCTGTGAGGAATCATTTCAGAACGTGTGATAGTGAAAGTGTCACGGATGGATGATGCCAAACTCTGGAGGAGTTTTCTTCCATGTTTGGCGCGTCTTAATTGTCGTTCAATCTGACATTTATGACAGCTGAGATCTTACAGTCTGACATGGCAGCCATGTTTGTGCAGTCTGACATGCTACAATCGTTCAGGATTTAAAAAAATTGCACAGTGTGAGCCTGCCTTAAAATGTAAAATTTTCTGCACAGACTGTTTGCTTTGCTTCACTAGACATCAGTGTGTAACCAGTAGGGTTGTCACGATACTGAATTTCAGTACCAATCGGTGTTGAAATTTTAAAAACGTCCATTTCCCACTAAAATTTGAGCGCTACTGAGCAGGTTCTTAAACAGTGGTGATTTGCCATTGTGTTTACGTGCTCAACAGAAATGACTGTTGTTGAATGTGAAGGTCATCAGTTCACCGAACTTACTGCCGTTTCCTGAGTGTAACTACAGATACAGGTAGGGCTGGGCGATTAATCGAAATCAAAATTCAGAACCTATAATCGATCTAATTTTCCCAGGTCGATTTTAGCGATTATTTTCCCTACTGTGTGTGGAGCCACGTGACCCCGCTCTGTTAAGGCTGATTTATACTAATTTATATTGAGAGCACTCGTATGGTCCAGTGCAGCCTTCGCACAGTTGCATACCCACGCACCTCTCAAAAATGTAACTATACATTGCGAAGACACATAGTGCAAGCTCTGCAAGGTTTCCGCTACATTCATTCTACCATGGCGGGGCGCCACGCCAAAATTCATCCCGCCACGGCTACATTACAGCTTCTCATTCAAAACATTGACGTTTTTTTAAATAGCGGGTTATAATCGCTCCAAAACGTATTAAAAGGTAAGTGAATTATAACAG
>CAIGQS010000560.1:0-2500 GCA_903798195.1 Danio kyathit | reverse complement strand
TAAGCACTGGTGGTGGTGTGGAGAGAACCCCCCTCTCATGATTGTGAAGCGCTTTGGGTGTATGGCCATACACAATAAATGCGCTACACATTACATTACATTACATAACATAGCTGCCGTTTAGGCTGAAGTGACACCCTTTTTGTTATCTTGTTCCTGTATTTGTAAAGAGCTAAAATGTCTTATTTCTACTTTCTGTATCTATTTGAAAATGAAGAAAATGTTGTTGAAAGACAAACTTTTGTTTTTATAAATAAATGTTCATTTAAAAACTTTTACAATTAACGTATTATTTTACTATCAGTGATGCGCAGATTAGCTCACTGAATCTGATGTTAATATTCACGGTGACCTATCATCATGCCTAAAACAAAGAATTCAATTATTAAAGTGACAATCGGGTGCGAATACATATATCAGATAAAACTTTTGCGGGTGGATAATTGGTATGAAGCCATGGATTCGGGGTGACATTTCAGCTGATCCGCACATCTCTATTTCCCACACCTAAACTCACTGTGAGTGAGATGGAGAAAATGAAAGCACATCAGCACAGAGGAATAATCAGATGCTCAAGACATATTGTTTAAAATAATGACTTAAATTAAACATGTAGCAAATATATGACACGATTGTTATACGTCAATTACAGCGGAGCATTATTAAATCCTTATTTTCTATGGAGCATTGCAAATCATTCCCCCGCACAGTTGTTCATTGTTCATCAATTTTTGTCTGAACATTTATTTTTTGTCCAAAAAAATTATCTTTTTGGAACAAATTTCGTTTGGTATAATTTGTATCTTAATTTTTATTGGTCCGTTATCTAAAAAATAAACAAGAACAATGAATAACATTTGAGGTGAAGTGTTTCAAGACATGGTCTGCTTGTATGCTTCAGCGCCAAAACACAAACTGGTCTGTTAAATAAATATTAATATAAATAAAATTACAGTGAAATATTCAGAGTTTCAGAGTAGCCCATATTAGGCTAAATGATTTTCACTGTTAATGACAATCCATATTGCGGCCGTCAGTTTTATTAATTCATTTTTATTAATTCAATCAACTACTTTGACCACAATGAGCCAGGCTTTACAAACTATTCGCAGCACTGAAAGTATTCCCCTCAGAAGAATACACTCTGTCGGAAAGATGAGAGAACAAATACTCATTGCGAGATTAAATATATGGAGCGGCGCACGTTGCGTCTGCACAACCAGTGCGTGAATGAATCGATTGATGCATCACTGAGACACTGTGCGCAGACCTGCGGTATCTGTGGACGAGCAGCACAAAGGGAAGAAATGAGTGCGTTGAGGATCTGTACAATGTATTATTGAACCATTTCTAATTTAAAATTGCAGGTAGGCCTACTTTGTGTGTAAATAGCAGGTAATAACCCTCTCTACTCCAGTGTTGCGAATTTGATCTGCTGATCTAACAGACACTGCAACATGGTTTAGAAATGGCAATGAATGCGACATGCTGTTTGAGTTGAGTGGAATGAATGGAGAATGATTGACAGGCGCAGTGGAGGGAAGCGCTGAATTGAACATGAATTTAAGCACTTTAATGTTCCTCTGTACTTCACATTAAAACTATAGAATTACTTCAGAACATTTAGGATATAGTAGGCCTACATGACAACTTTCTAGTGCCTTATAATAGGCTACTTTCATGGCTTTTGTTGGCTTATAAATTACACCGAATGTAGCCCACGCACAAGATTGCATTTGGATAGGTACCAGCTGGCCGATACCCGATCCAGCAAAAATATGCGGTATCAAACCGACATCCGATCCAAGTATTGGGATCGGTGCATCCTAAGTTATATTCATTCATTCATTCATTCATTCATTCATTCATTTATGTTCTTGCATTGAAGTGGCAGGAACTTTAGTTTTTACTACTAATAGTTACCTTTACTGTATATTTTAGTGGCTTTTTACAACTGATGCTAATTTTTAGGTAGCTAGTCAACAGTTTAGCTAACTTTGTGGCTGCATCTGAGAGCTTTGGTTGCCTCATTGCCTTATCAGAGATTGATTTCACAGGCAGCACATAGGGCAAAAGTTGTTTTTTTAAGCTACACAACATTTTAAGAAGAACGTTTTGCAACTGTAATACAACAGCAGTGCAATTACAACATGCATTCAGCAGGTATTAATGGGCATTTACTCAATTAGTAGAGTAGCTGCATCCCATAACAAGCATGTTTTGAGAGTCCAAAATAATTGAGTGTGTGATGCCGGCTATTAAACTGGAGCTAGAATGAGCCTAGAGTCTGTTTTTATGTTTATAGCATATGATAAGATTAAGTAAAATCAGACAAGCAAGAATGCTGGTTTTGTGATAATCAGTGTGCGAGTGCCTTTGATACTGTGGTATTGATTTTTACACCACAGTTTAACAAGCAAGATGTTAGTTTTAACATATTAGACGTAGTATTGTCTGCTTTTTTCCAAACAATGCTGAAGAGAGCATTTCTGTTTCATTC
>CAIGQS010000559.1:20000-22909 GCA_903798195.1 Danio kyathit | reverse complement strand
GGTCGCCGGAGTGCTTGTGTCGACGCACTAACCACTACACCAGTGGAGTCGACATAATCTACTTATTATTAAGATATTAACAGTTTAATAGCACTTATAAAGAATGATCTTATTCTACATCTTTAATCCTACCAAATCCCTAAACCCAACTACTACCTACTACTATTATTATTATTATTATTATTATTATTATTATTATTATTATTGTTATTATTATTATAAATAAGCCACAAACTAAGAGTTTATTGAGGTAAAAGTCATAGCTAATAGCAAAAATTGTACCTTAAAATAAAGTGTGACCAGAAAAGACTATCAGAAATGTCATTTTACGCCAACAAATGAAATCAAAACTAGCCAAACTGATTTTGTTAGCTCACATTGCTAGTTTTGTGGTGAACAATTCATCTGTGCATGTCATTAAGAGAAAAAAAACAATAGTTTCTCCTTGTAATCTTTTACTGGAATCTGAAAATGCACTTCCTGTTTGTTTTCAGTTAAATTGTCAGATCAGATCTGTCTGAGGCATTGGGTGTGGCTAACACACTTAACCACGCCCCTCCAGCTGTCAGTTTTCAACAACAAACATAAATGGTGAGCAGGAGGAGTCTGTTAGGTAGTAATAACTCTCCTCAAACCCTATTCCCCATCTTTCCGAATGAAATGCCTACTTTACTACATCCAATCAGCTCACAGTAGAAAATAAACAAGCCACGCCCACTGTTTTCTCATTTAATATTCAATTTCTCTATGAACTGCGTCACAGGTTCATGCAGGCCTACTGGGAATAAAACAACCTTATACAAATAAATGATATGGTAAAATATGAACAAACGCTGCATTTCATTTAGCAGAACTATACTGACAAGGCCAGCGGTGCTCGTTGAGGGCCGGAGCGACACTGTGAGGTGTTGCAGAAAGCATCTTCATGTCAACTTCAGTAAATCAGGCAGGACAGTGAGAGCTTAGCATCACGCTCACTAACACAAACAAAATGACAGCGCGATTTGGTGCCAAACACAGCGGCTCTACATCATGCGTTTGGCAGCCGTGAGCGAGACCTAAAATAGCTGCTTGTCAATAACATTTACCACAGATCCGCTGCGGCCTCTTTTTCCACGCTGCCGAGAGAACACACAGGGTTAGCTTCAAACTGAATAAAAAGTTTAAAGAAAATAAAAGGTTAGAAAAGGCAAGCGCTGCGTCCCAAATGGCACACTCTGCACTACGGTGGCGGAAATGAGTATTAAACACGTCACCATTTTTCTCAGAAAACATATTGCTAAAGGTGCTGCTGACTTGAAATTTTCACCGGATGTTGGTGACAACCAAAGAACTCCATATATGCAAAGAAAACAAATCTAATTAGTTTACAAATGAAGTCATGCGTAATAAAATGAAATGACGCAGGGAAGAAGTAAGAAAGGGAGGTGTAGAAAGGCAGTGAAAGCCCAGACAGCAGCTGAAATCTCTCAGTAGTTCTTCAGCAACCCTCTGCCCTTCCTCAGTGTACAGTAACGCCCCATTCACACGAGGCTTCAGCTTCAACGCTTGACAGAGGGCGTGTCTGAAGTTGGGGCTGACACGATCGTCATAGCAGCGTCAGCCAATGAAATTAGTCAGCAATAGACCACTGTTGGAGCTGGTGTATTTGCATACAGCGATCTGATTGGATGACGCTTCCGTCGGCGCTTGAAAAGTTGAGCATGTCCCAACTTCTGCAGCGAGCAACACCTCTGAAGCGGCGCCGAGGGATCCACAATGCAGTTCGGCAACGCCTGACGTCACCCATTCAAAGTGAATGGGAAGCGTTGAAGCTGACGCCCCGTGTGAATGGGGCGTAAATGAATATCAGCTGCTTCGGTCCAACATGTACATTAGCAGGAGGATGAAGATGAAACCAGGGTGGACATTTCAGCAAGACAATGATCCAAAACACAGCCAAGGAAACTCTCAGATGCTTTCAGGGAAAGAAAATCAAGCTGTGGAATGGCCCAACCAATCACCTGACTTGAATCCAATACAAAATCCAAAACAAAGATCAGATTTGATAGACGAGACCCACAGAACCATCAAGATTTTGAGTCTGTGAAAAACTCACACCTGAGCAATGCACGTGACTTCATTCTCCATATGAGAGGCATCTTTAAGCTGCAGCACCAAAAAAGCCTTTTATATAAAGTATTGAATACATTTCAGTAGTTCAGCACTTTCTCCTTCTGTCATTTCATTGTTATAACTCACAACTCATTTTATTTTTATGTTTGTATTGTTTGGATTTTTACCAAACTCTGCTTCAATTTCTAGTCAACAGCTCATTCATTCATTCATTTTCTTTTCGGCTTAGTCCCTTTTATTAATCTGGGGTTTCCACAGCGGAATGAACCGCCAACTTATCCAGAATATGTTTTACGCAGCGGATGCCCTTCCAGCTGCAACCCATCACTGGGAAACATCCATACACACATTCACACACATACTGTACACTACGGTCAATTTTAGCTTACCCAATTCACCTATAGAGCATGTCTTTGGACTTGAGGGGGAAACCGAAGCACCTGGAGGAAACCCATGCGAACAAGGGGGGAACATGCAAACTTTACACAGAAATTCCAACTGACCCAGCCAAGGCTCGAACCAGCGACCTTCTTGCTGTTAGGCGATCGTGCTACCCACTGCACCACCCCGTCGCCCAACAGCTTATTCAGAAATATTATTCCCAAGAAAAAAACATGACGTGCTCAATACTTATTTCTCCCACTGTATGTAAATCCAAATGGAACCCTAACGTATTTTTTACTAACCAGAAATTCCTAGTCGATGTTTGACGGTTGCAGAATTAGTGAAATAAATCACCAAACTACTAAATAATACCTGCCATGAGTATTACCGCATTTAACATCAGGAGGGGG
>CAIGQS010000559.1:7500-15000 GCA_903798195.1 Danio kyathit | reverse complement strand
CTAGTGAGATCCCAGGCGCTTCAGGTTACGCGCATACACCCAGTGCAGTGAAGGGGCGTGGCCAGAGGTGTTGTAATGTTATTGCAGAGAAAGCTAAAATGGCATCCAAACGCTGTTATATCCACAGAGCTTCTTCTGTTTGTATTGGGATTCCAAAAGGACACGATGCAACGACAGAAGTGCTTACAGTTTAATTTTAGTTATGTTCCAGAGAATTATAAAAAATAGAGCTAGCATTTGACAAAGGAGAACTTCCAGAATCTCTCTCAGTTCAGTGCTGGATTCAGCTAAAAACTCCTCAAAGAAGAAGCAGCTCCAACCATAATAGAAAAAGCTGTGGATTATGAGCCACAACCTGTAAGTATTTTTATTTGTTAAAATTGATCTATTACATGCATAGTGTCTAGCGTTAACGGGATGTTGTAGCGAGGACTTAAACAAGGATGTAAACAACGGGAAATGCTGTTTGGCACCACTAACAATTTAGCTACAAATTCATATTTATCCATCAAACCGCTGTAAACACTCACAGTCTTCACCAGCGCTGCAGTGTCTCTCTATGCGGTCGCTTTCCCTGCGTTCTACATCTCAAATAACAAACTCACAAAAGATATGTGAACGTTTCATATTTACTTACACATGCTTATAACCTGAACATATGTGAAAGACACTTGTCAAATTTTATTTTAAAGTGCAGGCGTGAGGTTCAGCTGTGTGCTCTTCATGTTCTGTCAGATTCAGGCTCACACTGACACGGCTAACAGCTACACTGACTGACAGTATTTACACAACAGAAGCAAACAGAAGCAAAGTGACGTGGAGCCGATCCGCGAATCACAGCACATAATGTTAGCTGACCATCAGAGCCTCTTTAGGGTGGGCCATTTGAAGGAACTAGGAAATATGACAGTAATTTTCATGTTAGCCGAGTAGCTGTATATAATCAAAGATATACAAAAAATAACCTGATTTTCTACAAGTGAAGCATGAATGCACATTGCTTTGCATCTTATAAACAAAACCAGGCCCTAAAAATACACTCTTTAAAGTTCTGTCTGTATAAACAACATATTGGGATGCACAGAAACTGAAACTTCTTAATGCACTTGGCCAAAAACCAAAAAATGCTAACTTTATTAAATACAAACTTAACCCTCTGGTAGTCTTTGGTCATTTTAGACCAAATAAAATATTGGTTTTGAATTTTTTTAAATGACAGAATCATCAGAATTGTCTAAATCTCCTTGACTTTGTTGCCGTGTGGTATATGAACACAAAAAAAAATGGTTGCTAAAAAATAGTCACACAGGAAAAAAAAACAAAAATACACCCACCAGCCCCTTTATTAGGTACACTTTACTAGTACCCGGGTTGGACCTTGCCTTCAGAACTGCCTTAATCCTTCGTGGCATAGATTCAACAAGGTACTAGAAATATTCCTCAAAGATTTTGCTCCATATTGACATGATAGCATCATGCAGTTGCTGCAGATTTGTCCGCTGCACATCCATGATGCGAATTTCCCGTTCCACCACATCCCAAAGGTGCTCTATTGGACTGAGTTTATGGTGACTGTGGAGGCCATTTGAGTACAGTGAACTCATTGTCATGTTCAAAAACCAGTCTGAGATGATTCATGCTTTATGATGTGGTGCATTATCCTGCTGGAAGTAGCCATCAGAAGATGCACACTGTGGTCATAAGAGATGGACATGGTCAGCAACAATACTCAGGTAGGCTGTGGTGTTGACACAATGCTCAATTGGTACTAATGGGGCCAAATTGTGCTAAGGAATATCCCCCACACCATTAACACCACCACCACCACCTGAACCTGAACCATTGATACAAGGCATGGATGCATGCTTTCATGGTGTTAACACCAAATTCTGACCCTACCACTTGAATGTGGCAGCATAAATGGAGACTCATCAGACCAGGCAACGTTTTTCCTCTTCTATTGTCCAATTTTGGTAACCTGTGCTAATTGTAGCCTCATTTACCTGTTTTTAGCTGACAGGAGTGGCACCCGGTGTGGTCTTCTGCTGCTGTAGCCCATCCGCCTCAAGGTTGGACGTGTTCAGAGATGCTTCTTCTGCAGACCTCGGCTGTAACGAGTAGTTGTCGGGGTTTACTGTTGCCTTTCTATCAGCTGAACCGTCTGGCCATTCTCTCTCTGACCTCTGGCACCAACAAGGCATTTGTGCCCACAGAACTGCCGCTCACTGGATATTTCCTCTTTTTCGGACCATTCTCTGTAAACCCTAGAGATGGTTGTGTGTGAAAATCCCAGTAGATCAGCAGTTTCTGAAATACTCAGACCAGCCCGTCTGGCACAACCATGCCACGTTCAAAGTCACTTAAATCAACATTCTTCCCCATTCTGATGCTCGGTTTGACCTGCAGCAGATCGTCTTGACAATGTCCACATGCCTAAATGCATTGAGTTGCTGCCATGTGATCGGCTGACTCGAATTTTGCGTTAAAGAGTTGTTAGACAGGTGTACCTAATAAAGTGGCCGCTGAGTTTTTATGAACATTCAGAAAATATTTCGTTTGGAAAAATTTGCACCGAAAATCTTCACGTAACTTGAAAACCTGAAGAAATTTCTGCAAAATCATTCAAACACAACATGACTTCTTCAGACAACATGCCAACATTTCCAGATATTTCAAGATTTCCATCTCAATTTATACCACAGGCCAAATGTCAGCATATATAGCTGCAAAGGCGCCATCGGCAGGAATTCATACACATTTCTATGCCCTCTGATCTCTTTTTACTCCATTCTTTTATTTGAGATGGAAAAAAAAAAGCCTCTGTGTCCCAACTCTCCAATAATGTACGAATGCAAAACAAGTGCAGTGTTTCTCCATCTCTCTCTCATCTTCCTCCTCGACCCCTCGTGCCCTGATGCCTGCTTTCTGAAGACACTTAATGGAGATGCAGGAACTCTGTGGCTTTCACACACACATATATACAGTACACAGCCGTGCACATATACGCCCGAGGCTGTCAACATGACCCTCGTCACCCTGTTTGCTTATACCATCTCTCTTTTTTTACTTGCCTTTCCTCTAAACTCGACGCGTCCTGCACATATTACTCTATTCATCTTCCAGCTCCCTCTATTTATATTCTTTTGCGCTCCGTCTCCTCTTCCTGCTTCCTAGACATCTCTCTGATAAATACCCTAGTTATGAATTATATTGTAGTTCTTGTGGCTGAACCAACCGGAGCGCAATAATTCCTCATAGTACAACAATACAATCTGACAAGCCGATAGAGCTCTTAAATAAAAGGGAAGTACGGAAACGACGCACACACACACACACCGTAAATTTGCACGTTTTTCCATGGAGTAGTCTGATTTCATGGGAAATGGTTGAATTGTACAGCAGGGTTGACTTGCTCACACCCTTGGTAACAATACAACAGGCATGAATCAATATTAGTGAAGGTGCGTGTGATTAATGGCCGCCTCAGTTCATGTTTTGCATTAGATCTTTGAACTCGGTCGTTCATGATGATGCAGACTGGAATGGAGAAGTGCAGAACTGTATGGATTGAATAGTGTGTATATTGAAATCTTTTGGGGAGTTAGCGCATACGATGGAAAACAAACGTTTTCAAGTTTCGAGATATTGCAAAGAGCAAATTCAAAGGTCAGACTTGTTGGTTGGTTTGTCAATATGTGGGAGTTGCAATTTATAAGTTATACGTTTAGATTAGGTGGTTTGTAAACAAAAAATAACAATTTATATTATATTATATATTATATTATATTATATTATATTATATTATATTTATTATGTTATATAATTAATTATAATTCATATATTAAATAAAATGTTTATTCATAATAAATATTATTATTATTATTATTATTATTATTATTATTATTATTATATAATTATATTATTAATTATTATTATTATTATTATTATTATTATTATTATTATATTAATTTAAATTAATTTATTTTTATTTAATTATTATTCTTATAAAACCAAAATTAAATTAAACTAAAATATAAATAAAATAAATAAATAAATAAATAAATAAATAAATAAATAAATAAATAAATAAATAAATAAATAAATTAATTAATTAATTAATTAAATTAAATTAAATTTTATTTTTATAATCCTAAAACTCCCACATATTGGCATTTGTTTTTGTATTATTATTTTTATTATTATTATTAATATTATATTATTATTATTATTATTATTATTTTTTTATTTTATTTTATTTATTTTTATTAAATTATAATACAAAAAAATAAAATAAATAAAATAAAATAAAATAAAATAATTAAATTAATTAAATTAATTAAATTAAATTAATTTAATAATTTAATTTAATTTAATTTAATTTCATTCAATTCAATTCAATTCAATTCAATTCAATTCAATTTATTTGTATAATCTTGAAACTTTCACATATTGGCATATAAATAAACACACACACTATATATATATATATATATATATATATATATATATATATATATATATATAATTATATATATATATATATATATATATATATATTTCTGTTATGAGATTTTCCCAAAATTTATAGGATTATCAAAATCCTATAAATCCTAGATATTATATAAAGTCTATAATCAAAGCAAAAGGTCTATATTTATATATATAGTAATAATGTAAAACATTTTGTGATTCATCAAAACGATATGAAGTCATTTATTTGAAATGTAAAAAAAAACATTTTGGTCAATTTATAAATATCTTCATTATAAATATCTTCTTGCTATTAGCAAACACCTTACAAAACATTTTATAATATTACCTTGAATAAATAATGAGAGACTGCTTGAAAATCCTCAATTTCTGTATTTACTGGATTTATTAGTAAGTTGGGTGAATAAACTGTTATTTGTTTTATTCTATTATTTATTTTATTTTATTTTAATTTCTCATGATTTTCTAATTTAAAAAAAAAATTATTATTTTAAACATAAATATATATCCTCCATAGATCCTTGCTGAATAGGCAGAGCAAAGCAAGTTTATATAGCATATTACACAATGGCAATTCAAAGTGCTTTACATCAACAAGAATAAAAAACAAGAAGAAATGATTAAAATAATTAAAAATGATTAAAAACAGGCAAAAAGAGGTTAAAATGTGTTAAAACAGGTTTTAAAGGAATGAAAAAAAAAAAAAAGACATAATAGTGCGATCTGTCGGACGTAGCACAGTGCTCATTCAGTAAAGGCACAGCTAAACAGATGTGTTTTCAGTCTTGATTTGAATGTGCCTAGTGTTGGAGCACATCTGATCATTTCTGGAAGCTTATTCCAGCAGTAGGGGGCGCTGTTAGTAGCTGAAGGCAGATTCACCTTGCTTTGACTGAACCCTTGGAATTTAAGTGTGTATTCAGTGAGCATATCTGTAATGTATTGAGGTCCTAGGCCATTTAGTGATTGATAGACAAGTAGTAATACTTTAAAATCTATTCTGAATGTAACTGGGGGCCAGTGCAAAGACCTGGAGACAGGTTTAATATGCTCTGATTTTCTGGTTCGGGTCAGAATCCTGGCAGCAGCGTTCTGGATGAGCTGCAACTGTCGGACTGTCTGTTTGGGAAGGCCCAGTAGGAGTCCATTACAGTAAGCCACCCTGCTGGTCATAAAAAACATGAACAAGTTTCTTACTGGAAACAAAGCATCTAATTCTTGCAACGTTATGAGATGATAGTATGCTGATTTACTTACTTGCTTTGACATGGCTACTGAAACTCAAATCTGACGCCAGAATGTATGAATTTGTTTAAAAACAATCCCAAATAGGTTTGCATGTAAACCTCTATATGAGATAAATAGCACCATTATAGCATTGCATCTGTTCAGGACTTGAGTGTAAAATGATGCCAATTGTTCAGCATCTGGCCTCAGCGTGACTAATGAAGCCATCTAAATCCTGCAAAACCAGATTCACTAAAACCCTCGGTCCTAATCCCACGAGCAGAATGAAAACGCAGCCAGCCAATAATAAATAAAAAAATAAATAACAAGTCGGTGAGTGACTGCTGTTTCTTCTTTCTAAACCAGTTCAGGTGTCACATGACTGACTGTTATTCCACCGACACCCGTCTGCTCCTAAAATAGTCCATCCAGCCTAAAATTACGCTCTACTGCTCTCTTTTACAGTGACCCTACTGCAAACACATACACAGAAACACACACACATATAGACACAGTAAAAGTAGCTCACTGCTTCTTCAGACACTCGCTTCTATAATCAGACACATTCAGGGTTCATTAATATATGTCTGAAGCTATTACTGAATATCTCACTAAACATTTTATAATTGTCACAACCCAGTACTGGGAAGCATACACACTCATTCACACACACTCATACACTACGACCAATTTTGTTTATTCAGTTCATCTGTAGTGCATGTGTTTGGACTGTGGGGGACAGCGGAGGCAAACTGGTGGAAACCCGTGCCAACATGAGGAGAACATGCTAACTCCAAACAGAAATGCCAACTGAGTCAGCCGGTACTCAAACCAGTGACCTTCTTGCAGTGAGGTGGACTATGCTAACCACTGAGCCACTGTGTCCCCATATAGCTAAATTTAACAAATTAAAGTATCAAGAACACTGTGCTTCATGATTTTCTAGGGAGTCTAAAGGTAGTCAGACAAATTAATCGAATAATCAAATGTAAATTAACAATGTATAGGCTTCTATACATGTATAGTCTGAAAACGACCACTCTAAGGTTAAAGTTAAGGTTAAGGTTAAGGTTAATCCCAATAAACAGATCCTGCAACCAACAGCAGATTCGCACATTACGAAATCGATTATGAACGATATACAGCGCAGCCCTCATTTCATTTGTTGTGACTGATAACATTTCTTATTAATTTTAAATAAACTTTTGTCATTTAGAGTGTTTATTTATTTATTTATTTATTTATTTATTTATTTAGTTAGTTAGTTAGTTAGTTTTTTTATTTGCTGTGACTAATAATATTACAAATTTTTAAATAAACCTTTGTCATTTACAGTATTTATTTATTTATTGTTTTTTTTGTTTTTTACAAAAATGGTCAAAATTACTTTGTTTTTTCATTTGCTGTGACTGACAATATTTCTTATATATTTTATATAAACTTTTGTCATTTAGAGTGTTTATTTATTTAATTATTTATTAATTTAAATTATTTTTTTTATTTACGTTTATTTTTTTTGTTTGTTTGTTTGTTTGTTTGTTTGTTTGTTTGTTTTGGGGTTTTTTATTTGTTGTGACTGATAACATTTCTTACAATTTTTTGAATAAACTTGTCATTTAGAGTGTTTATTTATTTATTTATTTATTTGTTTGTTTGTTTGTTTGTTTGTTTGTTTGTTTGTTTGGGGGTTTTTTTATTTGTTGTGATTGATAACATTTCTTACAATTTTTTGAATAAACTTTTGTCATTTAGAGTGTTTATTTATTTATTTATTTATTTATT
>CAIGQS010000559.1:0-5000 GCA_903798195.1 Danio kyathit | reverse complement strand
ACAGACAGACAGACAGACAGACAGACGAAGATAGATAGATAGATAGATAATAGATAGATAGATAGATAGATAGATAGATAGATAGATAGATAGATAGATAGATAGATAGATAGATAGATTCATTTTTTGTACTTAAACTGGAAGCTGGGTACATTGTACATTCCTAATTCTGTTTAAAAACAGACAATAAAATTTGTATTTTTCCCCATACAATTAAGGTACAGAAACAAGCTTGAATGAAACTAACATACAGCCTTTAGGGAACTTGGAACAAACTGATAAAGGAGACAAACAAAAGGTAACTCCACTCTCATGGTTCTTCATTTCAATTTATTTTTGTTTATAGGTCTACTTTAGGTTATATAGGCTATTTTGCTTTTTGCATTTGCTTTTTGCTTCTACAAACCCAAATCATAAAAAGTTGGGTCGGTATGGAAAATGCAAATAAATAAAGAAAGTAGTGATTTCCAAATATACTTTGACTTGTATTTCATTGCAGACAATGTGAACCAATGTGAAGACCCAGGACACGCTGGAGGGACTATGTCTCTCGGCTGGCCTGGGAACGCCTCGGGATCCCCCCGGAGGAGCTGGAGGAAGTGTCTGGGGAGAGGGAAGTCTGGGGTTCTCTCCTAAGACTGCTACCCCCGCGACCCGGCCCCGGAAAAGCGGCAGAAAATGAATGAATGAATGAATGAACAATGTGAACACAAAATATTTCATGTTTTGTCTGGTCAACTTCACTTCATTTGTAAATATACATCCTTCCCTCTCATTCAGACCTGTAACACATTCTAAAAAAAAGTTGGGCAGGAGAAATTTAGGGCTAGTAATCAGGTAAATTGGTTAAATAATGTGTGATTGAATTTAATTGATTTGAAACGGGTGATGTCAACAGGTAATTGTAATTTTTATTCGGTACAAAAGCAGTGGCCAAGAAAGGTCTAGTCCTTTAGGAGCAAAGATGGGCCGAGAATTGCCAGGTGCCAACAAATAATGTTGAAATGTTTAAAAACAATGTTCCTCAAAGAAAGATAGGAAGACATTTGGATATTTCACCTTCAATTGTGCATAACATCATTAAAAGATTCAAGAAATCTGGAGGAATTTCCTTAGACCTTAGGTCCCCATGAAATGAAAGATGTGTGTTATGAATCTGTTAAAGTCCATGTGAAATCATATGAAAGTTTTTTAGACGTTAGCATCAGTGCGCTAGTCTTAAAGACATCTATAAGCTAGTGTGCTCCAAAACAGTGACAAAATTCACATTTAGAAGATATCAACATCCAAAGCTTGCAGTTTGTCACTTACACGTAAACAGATCAATGATTTTTCATTACCTCATTAAATCTTCCGGCCAATCAAATGCTCTCTAGTATCCAACATGCCCCACCTCCTTCAAGACACTTCTCATTTGCTTTTCATTTGTACGCGCTTAAGCTCAACCACTCTCACTGGCAGAGCAGTGATAAAAAAAAAACACACTATTGGCTGTCTTGTAAAAAGGGGCGGAGCTGCTCTATGCCCCGCCCCTTTCATCAGATGAAATGACATCACACATCGAACAAAAAAGCACATTTCAAATCACTTCACAAGACTTTTCAGGTGATCTATAAGCTAGTGTGCTTCACAACAATAACACATTCACATTTTGAATATGTATGCATTCAAAACTTCAGCCAAAACGAATACACAATTTTGATGACATCACTCAGCACTTCAGATTTTTTGACCAATCAAATGAAACACCCCGTCTCTACTCTTTAAACAGACTTTTAGCTGAAACTGGTCATTTGTGCACATTATTAGTATTTTCTATATGGTGACTGGCACTATATAGAGGATACATTATTCAGATTCAGTGTAAACAAACTCACATCCAGCAATAAAAACATATAGTTCACCCAAAAATGTACCTTTTTTAGGCCACAAAAGCAGTCGTGGTATTAAAATGCCTGCATTGCTCGTTCTGCACAGTACATGGTAAACAAAATCTGTCCAAAACAACCACTAAAAGTGCTGATTTAAAGTAAAAACGGTATAGACTGAGCCCACTGTGAGTTCAGAGGTTATTTATCGATTGTTTATGCTTCTGTTGAACTCAAACGTGATGAAACAGTAAATATGTGATGTTGAATAGCGTAATTCAAGCAGAAAAACTACATTACCCATGATGCTGTGCAGGAACTCCTCCAATCAGAGAGTTTAGCTCCGCCCACTCAAAATTTTTGAATATAGCTGTGCATGTTTTGCACTACACTTGAATTCTATTGTTTACACATATATATTTACATTAATGTTTTGTATATGCTATGTTGTTTTTAATTCAAATTGTGTCGTTTGCAGTTCTTCATGGGATTGTAATTGTTTCCTTCCTCAAGGGCTTTTATCCAGAGGCTTTTATCAATGTCTTTTGTCTGACTTTCAAAAAAGAGAGCACAAAATGGACAACAAATATATTCTTCTCTCTAATGTTATGACTCTTATACTCAAAAATTGGATAAAATAATAATATAATCACATATACTGGCTATACAAGTAAATATTGTTACATTATTAGTATTAAAAAATTATCACTACAATTTTTTTAAACGAATAACTAGAATATAAAGTTCACAAATTTCCATAAATATGATGCGCTCGTAAATTATTAAAAAAATTCATTCATTCATTTGTATAATTAACAACTTTCATTTTATAGAAAACTTTCATTTTAAATATTGTATTTATTATATTTTATTTTTATTTTATTATTTTTTATTTACTTTTTATTAATTTGTTTCATTTTCTATTTTTTATTTTATTTAATATATTAATTAATTCATTCATTTTATTTTATTTCATTTTATTATTTTTTTTATTCATTGTGGAGTTGGAAAACAGACAAGATCATTATAGCACATTTTATTACAATATTATTAATTAATTAATTTATTTTATTTTATTTTATTTTATTTTATTTATTTATTATTATTTTTTTTCTATTTTTTATTATTTTATTTTATTTATTAATTAATTTATTTTATTTTATTTTATTTATTTTTTATTAATTGTGGAGTTGTAAAATAGACAAGATCATTTTAGCATGTTTTATTACAAAATAATTTTAGTTTTTCTAATAAAAAAAACAAATACTTAATTATACTATTATTATTATGTTATTTGGCATTTCTTTGTGAAAATATCAAAAAACGAGAATAAAAAACATTGTTGGGTGAACTACAGCTTTTAGCTTCTTCTATAAACACAACCTTTATAATCACATATACTGGCTATACAAGTAAATAGTATCACAATATTGATAATAAAAGCCTTATTACTATAAATATAATTCAAATATAAAGTTCACAAATTTCAATGAAAAAAAATGTGCTCTTAAACTCTTTTTAAAATTCATTAATTCGTTTTTTAAAAATTAACATTCACTAACCACTTTTATTTTATGGAGAAAAAAACTGCTATATTGGAATTTATTTATATATTATTTATTTATTTTATTTTATTTTATTAATAAATAAATTAATAAATGTATTTATTTATTTATTTATTTATTTATTTATTCATTTTATTTTTTTTTATTTTATTTTATTTTAATTAATTTATTAATTAATTTATTTATTTATTTATTTTAATCTTTTTTATTAGTTCTTTTATTAATAATTTAATTTTTTTTTTTTTTTTTTTTTTTTTTTTTTTTTTAGTTGTAAACAGACCACAAGATTATTATAGCACATTTTATTACAAAATTATTTTACTTTTTCCTATCAAAAAACAACTATTGGGACTTGTGGAGCTTCGCGTCGATTGATTTGCTCTTCGGTGTTTGGACTTTCAGCAGTGAAAATTAAACCACACTGAACTGAACTAAACTGAACTTTGACTCTGAAAACTGGACTGACACTGTTCAATTTACTAGAACTTCTGTGTAAAGCTGCTTTGACACAATCTACATTGTAAAAGCGCTATAGAAATAAACATGAATTGAATTGAATTGAATATCACTTATTCAATGTGTTACTTGGCCTTTCTTTGTGAAAATATCAAAATCAAGAGAATAAAGAGCCATTTTCGGGTGAACTATAGCTTTTAGCTTCTTCTATAAACACAACCTTGGTTACATGTTGCAAATGATTCACAGAAGAACTAAAAAAACCCACATCTGAAGTTGCTACTGAACTGCATTGAACGCTCAAGACTCTTTTCTGCCTGAAATGGATGAAACAAAAGCGCCATTAGAGAGAGAGATTAAAAGAGACGTACCCCTGGTAGAGTCTTCTGTTCATGCAATGCATTCTGGGCTTTGATGGCTGATTCACGAGCGCAGTAGGTGAGAAACGCACAGCCTGTAAAAAAATAAAGAGAAACGAGGATCAAAAACTGAACTCACACACCTACACAAAACACACTTACGTTCAGGCACCAGAGCTGAATGTTATGCTCACGACATGCTGCCATTTATCACACACACGCATACACTCTCTGCACAAGCAAACCACCGATGTAGACTAGAAATGTAAAAAGTTCTGAAGCAAAAAACGAGTGAGGTTTGCATATGTAAATCTCACCGCCAGGATGTTTCAATAACTCAAGTCCAAAAATATCAAATTATATTGCAATTGTTACACAACAAAGGCTTCGTGCAATTAAAAAATTACTATATTTATTTACATTGTTAAGGTTATTGCCATAGACTGTAAAAGATATGGACGTAGTGTCCGTGACGTCACCCATAGGTTTCTGAAGAGCGCGAATGAAGCTACAGGTAGGCGTGGCCAACCGTCGCCATTTTGTTCGCACGTCATTGCACCGACCGGGGCTGACCAAAAAATGGCAAAGAGGCGGAGCGTGAGCCAGGCCCAGCTCCAGCTTGGAACGTTAGGGTGGACCATGTAACATTCCAGGTGGGTCAAAAAAGTATATATATACTTCTTTTATCTTTAACACGCAGTAAACTAATAGTTGAAGGGGCGTGGCTATATATATATATATATATATATATA
>CAIGQS010000558.1:0-22727 GCA_903798195.1 Danio kyathit | reverse complement strand
ATCACAGCCTAGAAGTCCAATGCGCTATCCATTGCGCCACAGAGCCACAGTGCTCAGCTTTCTGTAGCACTGTTGCACAGGAAGCACTTTTTGGTACTCTCAAGCCCATAAAAGCTGTACTCGTTGCGGATTAGGCACTGCTGGGATTCGAACCCAGGATCTCCTGTTTACTAGACAGGCGCTTTGACCAACTAAGCCACAGCGCCACATAGCAGATAAGAGGGGCTAATTGTTTATACGAAAAAAGAAAAAAACATTCAACTGTAGCGCTGCATGTATAATGTCTCGACTTGAAATATTAAAGTCCAACCGGTTGCGCATTACCACACCATGCTATATAAAGCCATTGTGCAAAGGCCTCTTGAACGAGCAGGGTTCTTAAGTATTTGTGTTTTGTTAAGAAACAGACTGCTAAAGAGTTTGCTGCGTAAACTCTCTTAATTCTTAAGAAGAAGCAATCCTGGCACCTGAACATTAGGCACTGCTGGGATTCGAACCCAGGATCTCCTGTTTACAAGACAGGCGCTTTGACCAACTAAGCCACAGCGCCACCGCTGAAAAGTGGATGAGACGTTTTTGCCAAAGAGACTAAATAAAGACAGCATGTCTTAAAGAGACAACCAAAGAGGTTGTTTAACTCTATTTGTTGCACTATCCATTAGGCCTCAAAGCTATACAATTTCATGATCCATTTCGTAAAGCTCTGTAAAACAAGCACAAGCACCACCTGGACTAAGGTGCTGCTGGGATTTGACCCCAGGATCTCCTGTTTACAAGACAGGCGATTTTGACCAGCTAAGGCACAGCGCCGCAAAGATTGCTCGTAAGAGACATTTGTTCGATAAACAAAAAAACGGAAGAAGATAAAACCAATAGACAACAAAAACCAGCATGCCAGGATGCAAGCAGGACAAACATATGCAATTGGCCATGCAAAGAGTTTCAGATCAGAAAGCCACTCTCCCGTAATCTGAGGAAAAGGTGCAGTTTGGATTTGAACCTAGGACCTGCTGTTCCCAAGACAGGTGCTCTGGCCAACTTAGACTCAGCACTAAAAGAAAAAACCTCTGGATACAATACTTCCAAACACAGTCTCATCTAAGACAGTGGGGGAAAAGCAATATTTACTATGCTTTCTACTCAATTACTTTGCACATGCATAAAGAGGCTCTTGTACGACAAATCCAAAAGGCTTGATCTCAACAATAGGTGGTAGTGACTTTTGCCCAAAACCACAGGTTGTCTTCGAGTCATTCCTCAAGCCTACCCGGCCCTGCATCTTTTTCTAATCTCCCTTATTTAAAACAGCTGAACTAAGACATCAGCTACATTGTAGAGTACCCTAGTATCTGAGCCTCCACTGCGCAATGAAAGAAAGAAGCAAAACGCTATGGACAGATGCCTAAAATGTTGGAAAGGCACCACTCCTAAGTCAGTGAAGAAAAAGGACACCACTTGCGACTCTGGTGGGACTCGAACCCACAACCTTTGAATGACTCAGATCACAGCCTAGAAGTCCAATGCGCTATCCATTGCGCCACAGAGCCACAGTGCTCAGCTTTCTGTAGCACTGTTGCACAGGAAGCACTTTTTGGTACTCTCAAGCCCATGAAAGCTGTACTCGTTGCGGATTAGGCACTGCTGGGATTCGAACCCAGGATCTCCTGTTTACTAGACAGGCGCTTTGACCAACTAAGCCACAGCGCCACATAGCAGATAAGAGGGGCTAATTGTTTATACGAAAAAAGAAAAAACATTCAACTGTAGCGCTGCATGTATAATGTCTCGACTTGAAATATTAAAGTCCAACCGGTTGCGCATTACCACACCATGCTATATAAAGCCATTGTGCAAAGGCCTCTTGAACGAGCAGGGTTCTTAAGTATTTGTGTTTTGTTAAGAAACAGACTGCTAAAGAGTTTGCTGCGTAAACTCTCTTAATTCTTAAGAAGAAGCAATCCTGGCACCTGAACATTAGGCACTGCTGGGATTCGAACCCAGGATCTCCTGTTTACAAGACAGGCGCTTTGACCAACTAAGCCACAGCACCACCGCTGAAAAGTGGATGAGACGTTTTTGCCAAAGAGACTAAATAAAGACAGCATGTCTTAAAGAGACAACCAAAGAGGTTGTTTAACTCTATTTGTTGCACTATCCATTAGGCCTCAAAGCTATACAATTTCATGATCCATTTCGTAAAGCTCTGTAAAACAAGCACAAGCACCACCTGGACTAAGGTGCTGCTGGGATTTGACCCCAGGATCTCCTGTTTACAAGACAGGCGATTTTGACCAGCTAAGGCACAGCGCCGCAAAGATTGCTCGTAAGAGACATTTGTTCGATAAACAAAAAAACGGAAGAAGATAAAACCAATAGACAACAAAAACCAGCATGCCAGGATGCAAGCAGGACAAACATATGCAATTGGCCATGCAAAGAGTTTCAGATCAGAAAGCCACTCTCCCGTAATCTGAGGAAAAGGTGCAGTTTGGATTTGAACCTAGGACCTGCTGTTCCCAAGACAGGTGCTCTGGCCAACTTAGTCTCAGCACTAAAAGAAAAAACCTCTGGATACAATACTTCCAAACACAGTCTCATCTAAGACAGTGGGGGAAAAGCAATATTTACTATGCTTTCTACTCAATTACTTTGCACATGCATAAAGAGGCTCTTGTACGACAAATCCAAAAGGCTTGATCTCAACAATAGGTGGTAGTGACTTTTGCCCAAAACCACAGGTTGTCTTCGAGTCATTCCTCAAGCCTACCCGGCCCTGCATCTTTTTCTAATCTCCCTTATTTAAAACAGCTGAACTAAGACATCAGCTACATTGTAGAGTACCCTAGTATCTGAGCCTCCACTGCGCAATGAAATGTAACCCAACGAATTGATAAAAAGTAAATAACTAGCCACAAAACGTAACCAGAAGTCTTTTACTTTCTCCAGCAGTTTTATTACAAAGTACAAATCCAGTTGCTAGTTAAAATATCACCTACAATGGACAATCTCAGTTTTAAAAGAAAAAGAACAAAAAGAAATAAACAAAAAAACAAATGATGTATGACAAACCACAGGCCTCCAACAGGGCAAGACTAAGTGTGAGAAGATGCAGCCAATAAGTAGCTCTTAACTCCCAGTAGCACAGCAATCATACTATAGCAACCACAGCACTCCAAAGCAATTACAAATCACCACAAACCGTCAAAAAGGTCCCACCACCTCACCAGTGCCAGTCACACCCACGATGGAGACCCAGCGGCTGCCCTTAAAATAAAGGAATAACAAAACAAACAAAAGCAAAAAGTTACAATGGTATTTACATACAACACACAATAAACAGGGGCCTTTCACCAACATAACAAAAGGTAGTAACAATAGTCGTGCTAGTCCTGTAACACACAAACCACTTGATAAATATTTGGGTATATTAGATCTGCATTAAAATTGCTTTGATAAAATTAAAATACCTTACATAACTGGATCTAACAGAAAGGAATTAAAAATCAACCCAGAGGTTCTTCTTTAAGAAAACCTATAAAAACCATTTTATTTTAATAATCATATTATTCATCATCAATGTTTATAAGTAATATTTTAAATTCCTTTTACCTTTGATCATAATTCACACAAGTATCACTTAAAATCTGACGACTGTGTCACCAGGCCAATCACCATTAACACGGGTGGGATTCTGAAACACAACACAATAAAATAACTTTTCACCCAGCCTTTCTTCACGCATTTCTTACCTCGCAATAGAATCCATGCGTGAGGGTACTTTATATCCTCGGTTACACAGTGATGACCTAATACATTGTTTTAAATGCATATAATCAACCTTGACATTATGGCATCAAATTAAACAATTATCATAATAAAATAAAAGAGACTAGTCACTGTAAACGTAGTAGCTAAATGTAAAATGACCTGAACCTAGTACCCGCTCGTTTGTAACCTCAATGAATGAAAACCGAAAGCACGCTATGCTGTTGTGTGTCTATTTATAGCACAAAATGTGTGTAGTCAAACTTTACATGATGACATCAGATTAACACAGAAAGAACTCTCATGATAAAATAAGTGAGCATAGTCACTATTAACATAGTAGTTAAAAAACAAATTACCTGAGCTTAGTACCCGCTTGTTTGTGGTCTCACTGAATGAAAACTGAAAGCACGCTATGCTATTGTGCGTCTATTTATAGCGTGTACCTATGCCCATTACGCTACGTTACGCTATGCTACAGACTTATGGGAAATGTAGTGCCAAGCCCTTACGTCACCCCATCACAATCCACCCTCCCCATCTGAATCGATGTCCCATCGATAAATCATTTCACACCCATGGCCTAAACAAACAACTTTGGGGGCTGCTGGATGGCCTCATCAGAGGGACAGCTCTTTGTTCATTACTACACGCTGACTGGGGAAGGTGGTATGGGTTCCGATGGCATCCTGCAGTAGATCTCTGGGTGCGTCTTGGTTCAAGATCAGGCCGACAAGATGGCACAACACTTAAATTCTGGTTTAAACCAGGCTGGAGGTTTTCTATACATTCCTCCTCAGAGCGTACTTCTTCCGTCGGTTCTACTATAATTAAAATAGGATCCACACTCGAATTTGATTTTTCATCCCTCATTTGAGGAGGTAACCCAGGATCATCTGTGGAACTACAGACCGGACGCAACTCACATCGATGTATCCTCTTAACTTCACCACTTCCATCTGCTGGAACATATGGAGTATACAGGGCCCAACCATCTGGGCTCCGGACAATCCTGTATATAACTGGATCCCACACATCCTGAATCTTATTTCGGCCCCTGCTTTTATGTGACTTCCGATACACCAATTGACCTTCTTGCAGAAAATTATGGCGTACCTTTTCATCATTAGGCCGAGCTCGTTGTTCCGCTGCAGCTTTCAGTCGGGCTCTAGCACCCTTATAAATTTTCTCCAAATTCTCTCGATGTTGCACAATCCAAGGTTCTTTACTAGAATTCAAATTATCTTGGCCCAAGATGAAATCAATTGGTAATTGTGGGTCCTCTCCAAACATCAAAACATATGGAGAATAACCAGTGGACTGATGCTCTGTGGTATTGTATGCAAACACAACTTGTGAAAGAAAATCTGGCCAATGGTACTTTTTTTCAGCAGGAAGGGTGCGCAGTAAGTCATGCATTGTCCTGTTAAATCGCTCACATTGACCATTTCCTTGGGGTCTATAAGGAGTTGTGTGGGTTTTCGCAATTCCATATATTTCACACAGTTCCTGGATAACTCTACTCTCGAAACATCGACCTTGGTCGGAATGGATTTGCCTTGGCAAACCAAATAAATAAAACCAACGCTCTACTAATATCCGTGCCACAGTCTGTGCTGTTTGATCTTTGGCTGGTACCGCTTGAGTGAATTTTGAAAAAACGTCCGTCATGACCAAAACATTTTCGGTTCCATTAGATGATGGTTCTAAAAGCGTGAAATCGATGGCCAAAATATCCAATGGTCTTTCTGCTTTAAGATGACCCATAAAGCTTCTAACTTTTGGTCGCACGTCCTTTGCCAAATTACACCTTTGACACTGCTTACACCAATTTTCAATAAACTTATACATACCAGGCCAGTAACAACGGGTTCTAACCAAGCTAGCGGTCCGTTCCACCCCCTGATGGCCATGATCATCGTGCAGACTACTTAAGACTTCGTCTCGTAGAGACTGAGGTAACACCACTTGACGAGACTCTTTAAATCTATCTTGGGCCTGATACCTTCTATACAAGATACCTTCCACCTTCATTAGCCTTTGCCACTGACGAACCAGCTCAATCACTGCCGAAGACTCAAAACTTCTCTCCCTCCGCGTTGGAGGCCTCTGACGATCCCAGTACTTGAGGAATTGACCAATCACTGGATCGGTTTCTTGCAACTCCCTCAGGCTGGTTTTTGTCTGAAGAGGAAGGGCAGAAATAGTTTCCACGGTTAATGCCAGGTCTTCCTCACTGACACGCTGCCTTACTGCCTCTGGGATCGATGTTGTTACACAAATCTGAGACATTGAATCAGTGTATTGTCTAGACAGTGCGTCTGCATTACCATTGAGTCGACCTGGCTTATACCTCACATCCAAATCAAAATCTGCTAGCTGTCCCACCCAGCGCTGTTCCAATGCTCCAAGTTTAGCAGTCTGATAATGACTCAAGGGGTTGTTATCGGTGTAAACTATACACCTATGTCCCAATAAATAATCTCGGAACTTGTCAGCAACAGCCCATTTTAAAGCCAGAAATTCCAATTTCATTGAACTGTAATTCTGCATATTTCGTTCGGATGGCCTTAGACCTCGACTCGCAAAGGCAATAGGCCTAAGCTTTCCCTCATGGTCTTGTGACAAAACTGCTCCCAACCCTTGATGGCTTGCATCCACTTCCAAAACGAAAGGTTTACTAAAGTCTGCATAGGCCAGGATTGGGGCACTTGTTAACAACTTTTTCAGTGTTTGAAACGCACTCTCACAATTTTCTGTCCAGCTCTTGTTCAAACACACCTTTGAAGACTTTCCTTTTTTACTAGAGGTGACTTCTGCGACTAGTCGATTCAGGGGGCCTGCTACGCCCGAAAATCCTTTAATAAATCGCCTGTAATAGCTGGCAAAACCTAAAAACGACCGAAGCTCTTGAACATTTTCAGGCCGCTTCCAATTTGCCACAGTTGCCACCTTATCGGGGTCAGTTCCCACACCTGCAGCAGAGACGACATGCCCCAAGTAGGGGACTTCAGGACGAAAGAAGCAGCACTTACTGAGTTTAACCTTCAGATTTTGTTGTCGTAACCGATTCAACACCAATTCCAAGCGCTGAAGATGCTGATCTATGGAGGAAGAAAAAATGATCACATCATCCAGATATAATAGCAGGGATTGAAAACTTTGGTCACCAAAAATCCTTTCCATTAGCCGCTGGAACGTGCTTGGTGCATTACATAATCCAAACGGCATCCTATTGAACTCAAACAGGCCAAAAGGTGTGCAGAAGGCAGTTTTAAACTTATCTTCTTCTGCTACCGGAACCTGATTATAACCACTAGCCAAGTCGAGGGTTGAAAACCACCTGGCACCAGTCAGCGCATCCAAAGACTCTTCAATCCTTGGTAATGGAAAGGCATCTTTACGAGTCTTGCCGTTTAACTGGCGGTAATCAACACACATTCGTAAGGAGCCATCCTTCGTTTTAACCAGTACTATAGGTGAAGCGTAAGGACTACAACTCTCCCTAATGACTTGGCCATCCAACAGCTGTTTAATATGATCTTTAACCTCCTCAAACTGACTTGGAGGAAGTCTACGATACCTTTGACGCACAGGGATGTCATCTAATAAAGGAATCCTATGTTCGATCAACGAAGTACATCCCAAATCCCCATCATTTTTTGCAAAAACGTCACTATATTGGGCTAAGAGGTCCCTTACTCGTCTTTGTTCTGATTCAGCAAGCCCTTGTAATTCTAATTTAGTGTCCAGTTCGAATGTGGATATACTCTGCTGAGACTGGACCAAAACGGTAAAGGTGTTCTCCACTCTTTCAAATGAAAAACCCTGATGTTTTAAAGGGATCACTTCAGCTCTTACTAATGTTCCCAATCTAGCTCGCGATGGCAAACTAACAGGAATTGTACTAACATTCACCACTGGAACTAACACCAAGCCTTGAAATAAATGGAGCAAGGCAGGAGAAATCAAAATTCCTGAAGGTAACCCATTACATCCTGATTCCTGTGGTTCCAATAATGCCACTGTATTATCATAATCGACTCCTTTTGGGCAAAATGCTGGTACTAACCTTAATGTGCCTGCTGGAATCTGCATTGGGTATTCCGACTGCACTCGCACATGACCAATAGAATCAGCTGCAGAGGCATTCTCGACTCTCTGGCATTGCAGGAGGGCATCTTTCCATCCTGGCTCTGCCTGCTGGACTAAAGATGCTGAAAATAATCCTGGGCCATACTGTTCAAACAAATCACTGTAGCATTGGCCAATAACATTCATACCCAGCAGACCAGGGGTAGATGCCCTCCCTTGATGTAAAGAAGTTTCAACTAGATCCTTAACTACCAGAACACCTCTTCTTGGAATAGTTTGGCCCAACACCAACATGTCAGTCTCAAAGTATCCTACATATGGGATTTCTAACCCATTTGCCGCCTTCAACTGGAGCCAACTACATTCTTTAAGGGTCTCTTTACCTAGCAGTTTAAAATGGCTATGAAAGAAAGATTCTGTTATGGTAGTCACCATGGAACCCGTATCCAAGAGACAGGGAACAGTGACCTTCCCCATCTGAACAGTCACTCGTGGACACTGCCCAACCATACGTTGTAGGAGAGAAGGGCACGCTGAAATAGACAGTTTTGAGCCATCACTACCCATTTCTGTTGTCTGGCTCATGACAGCAGAGGGTTCTAGTTTAAAGGCTCTTCAACAGAAGTTTCAACAACATTAACCGTTGGTGACCTAGGTCTAACATCGACCGGCCAAGGCTGTCGACAATATCGGGCAATATGACCGAGCTTATTACAGCGCAGGCACCTTCGTGTACTGGGTCTACTGGAAGTGGTTTCAACATGTTCAGATATAGGCTTAAGTTCATTAAGACACTTAGTAATAATGTCTATTTGCTCTTGTTGACTTCTAAGCATGTCTTTAATTTCATTGAACTCAGATGACTTATCCAACCTATTATTTTTTTCAAACTGAACTACCCTACCTTGTGTTCGATTACACCATGGTTGTAGCACTGGTGTAGCAGTCCCCATTTCTCCTTCCTCTACCCACCGAATTGCTTCACCCCTAACATCTATAAGAGAACAAGAAGGCCTTTGTCTCACAAATCGCTTGAGTTCACGTCGCAATGTTACATCCCTAACGTGCTCTACAAACTGATCTCGTAATACTTGATCAGCATTAGGAACACCGGCTGGATTGCTACTTCGCACTGCCTCCATTAAAGACATTAATGAATGGGAGAAATCCATTAAAGATTCTCCCTCCTGCTGTTTCCTCTCAAAAAAAGTTTGCTGCAGCTGCACAAAAGTCAGCTTGCCATGATACATATTCTTTAAAATGGTGAAAATCAGTTCAGGTTTCTCTCTCTCAGCAGCAGGACGTAGCTTTATCTCCATCCTTGCTTCTCCTCCCAAATGATCCAGTAAAAACAATGTTTGCTCCCTCTCAGACCAACCTCTCCCTTCAATACACATAGTGGCCTCCTCAATCCACTCCTCCAAACTCACAGCTGACAGATCAGATTGTCCATAAAAACGTGGGCATTTTCGCTCTCTAGGAACATACAGCACCCTGTTAAAAGAGGATGGAGGAGTATTAGGATTAGTGGAAGATGATGGATTAACAGAATGTCCACTTGGTGACGCTTGACTTCTCAGCTGATCGTTCAATGCCCGCATACTACGCAGCTGTTCGCGCAGGTCCATTAATTCTTGCTGCAAATCTTCAGACATTCTGGAAAAAAAAACTCAAGAAGAAGTCACGGTCAGCCAACAATGAAGGGAAGACTTCTAGGGAGATCAAGAGAGCAGTCTTCTTGCACGACTATTGTTACCAATACATTTACCTATTATTTACCAACAGTAAATGGTGAAGCCCCAAAAAAAAAAAAAATTGTGAATATAAATATATCTATTTTTTAGATCCTGCCGACTACGCCAAATTGTAACCCAACGAATTGATAAAAAGTAAATAACTAGCCACAAAACGTAACCAGAAGTCTTTTACTTTCTCCAGCAGTTTTATTACAAAGTACAAATCCAGTTGCTAGTTAAAATATCACCTACAATGGACAATCTCAGTTTTAAAAGAAAAAGAACAAAAAGAAATAAACAAAAAAACAAATGATGTATGACAAACCACAGGCCTCCAACAGGGCAAGACTAAGTGTGAGAAGATGCAGCCAATAAGTAGCTCTTAACTCCCAGTAGCACAGCAATCATACTATAGCAACCACAGCACTCCAAAGCAATTACAAATCACCACAAACCGTCAAAAAGGTCCCACCACCTCACCAGTGCCAGTCACACCCACGATGGAGACCCAGCGGCTGCCCTTAAAATAAAAGGAAATAACAAAACAAACAAAAGCAAAAAGTTACAATGGTATTTACATACAACACACAATAAACAGGGGCCTTTCACCAACATAAACAAAAGGTAGTAACAATAGTCGTGCTAGTCCTGTAACACACAAACCACTTGATAAATATTTGGGTATATTAGATCTGCATTAAAATTGCTTTGATAAAATTAAAATACCTTACATAACTGGATCTAACAGAAAGGAATTAAAAATCAACCCAGAGGTTCTTCTTTAAGAAAACCTATAAAAACCATTTTATTTTAATAATCATATTATTCATCATCAATGTTTATAAGTAATATTTTAAATTCCTTTTACCTTTGATCATAATTCACACAAGTATCACTTAAAATCTGACGACTGTGTCACCAGGCCAATCACCATTAACACGGGTGGGATTCTGAAACACAACACAATAAAATAACTTTTCACCCAGCCTTTCTTCACGCATTTCTTACCTCGCAATAGAATCCATGCGTGAGGGTACTTTATATCCTCGGTTACACAGTGATGACCTAATACATTGTTTTAAATGCATATAATCAACCTTGACATTATGGCATCAAATTAAACAATTATCATAATAAAATAAAAGAGACTAGTCACTGTAAACGTAGTAGCTAAATGTAAAATGACCTGAACCTAGTACCCGCTCGTTTGTAACCTCAATGAATGAAAACCGAAAGCACGCTATGCTGTTGTGTGTCTATTTATAGCACAAAATGTGTGTAGTCAAACTTTACATGATGACATCAGATTAACACAGAAAGAACTCTCATGATAAAATAAGTGAGCATAGTCACTATTAACATAGTAGTTAAAAAACAAATTACCTGAGCTTAGTACCCGCTTGTTTGTGGTCTCACTGAATGAAAACTGAAAGCACGCTATGCTATTGTGCGTCTATTTATAGCGTGTACCTATGCCCATTACGCTACGTTACGCTATGCTACAGACTTATGGGAAATGTAGTGCCAAGCCCTTACGTCACCCCATCACAGAAAGAAAGAAGCAAAACGCTATGGACAGATGCCTAAAATGTTGGAAAGGCACCACTCCTAAGTCAGTGAAGAAAAAGGACACCACTTGCGACTCTGGTGGGACTCGAACCCACAACCTTTGAATGACTCAGATCACAGCCTAGAAGTCCAATGCGCTATCCATTGCGCCACAGAGCCACAGTGCTCAGCTTTCTGTAGCACTGTTGCACAGGAAGCACTTTTTGGTACTCTCAAGCCCATAAAAGCTGTACTCGTTGCGGATTAGGCACTGCTGGGATTCGAACCCAGGATCTCCTGTTTACTAGACAGGCGCTTTGACCAATTAAGCCACAGCGCCACATAGCAAATAAGAGGGGCTAATTGTTTATACGAAAAAAGAAAAAAAACATTCAACTGTAGCGCTGCATGTATAATGTCTCGACTTGAAATATTAAAGTCCAACCGGTTGCGCATTACCACACCATGCTATATAAAGCCATTGTGCAAAGGCCTCTTGAACGAGCAGGGTTCTTAAGTATTTGTGTTTTGTTAAGAAACAGACTGCTAAAGAGTTTGCTGCGTAAACTCTCTTAATTCTTAAGAAGAAGCAATCCTGGCACCTGAACATTAGGCACTGCTGGGATTCGAACCCAGGATCTCCTGTTTACAAGACAGGCGCTTTGACCAACTAAGCCACAGCGCCACCGCTGAAAAGTGGATGAGACGTTTTTGCCAAAGAGACTAAATAAAGACAGCATGTCTTAAAGAGACAACCAAAGAGGTTGTTTAACTCTATTTGTTGCACTATCCATTAGGCCTCAAAGCTATACAATTTCATGATCCATTTCGTAAAGCTCTGTAAAACAAGCACAAGCACCACCTGGACTAATGTGCTGCTGGGATTTGACCCCAGGATCTCCTGTTTACAAGACAGGCGATTTTGACCAGCTAAGGCACAGCGCCGCAAAGATTGCTCGTAAGAGACATTTGTTCGATAAACAAAAAAACGGAAGAAGATAAAACCAATAGACAACAAAAACCAGCATGCCAGGATGCAAGCAGGACAAACATATGCAATTGGCCATGCAAAGAGTTTCAGATCAGAAAGCCACTCTCCCGTAATCTGAGGAAAAGGTGCAGTTTGGATTTGAACCTAGGACCTGCTGTTCCCGAGACAGGTGCTCTGGCCAACTTAGTCTCAGCACTAAAAGAAAAAACCTCTGGATACAATACTTCCAAACACAGTCTCATCTAAGACAGTGGGGAAAAAGCAATATTTACTATGCTTTCTACTCAATTACTTTGCACATGCATAAAGAGGCTCTTGTACGACAAATCCAAAAGGCTTGATCTCAACAATAGGTGGTAGTGACTTTTGCCCAAAACCACAGGTTGTCTTCGAGTCATTCCTCAAGCCTACCCGGCCCTGCACCTTTTTCTAATCTCCCTTATTTAAAACAGCTGAACTAAGACATCAGCTACATTGTAGAGTACCCTAGTATCTGAGCCTCCACTGCGCAATGAAAGAAAGAAGCAAAACGCTATGGACAGATGCCTAAAATGTTGGAAAGGCACCACTCCTAAGTCAGTGAAGAAAAAGCACACCACTTGCGACTCTGGTGGGACTCGAACCCACAACCTTTGAATGACTCAGATCACAGCCTAGAAGTCCAATGCGCTATCCATTGCGCCACAGAGCCACAGTGCTCAGCTTTCTGTAGCACTGTTGCACAGGAAGCACTTTTTGGTACTCTCAAGCCCATAAAAGCTGTACTCGTTGCGGATTAGGCACTGCTGGGATTCGAACCCAGGATCTCCTGTTTACTAGACAGGCGCTTTGACCAACTAAGCCACAGCGCCACATAGCAGATAAGAGGGGCTAATTGTTTATACGAAAAAAGAAAAAAACATTCAACTGTAGCGCTGCATGTATAATGTCTCGACTTGATATATTAAAGTCCAACCGGTTGCGCATTACCACACCATGCTATATAAAGCCATTGTGCAAAGGCCTCTTGAACGAGCAGGGTTCTTAAGTATTTGTGTTTTGTTAAGAAACAGACTTCTAAACAGTTTGCTGCGTAAACTCTCGTAATTCTTAAGAAGAAGCAGTCCTGGCACTTGAACATTAGGCACTGCTGGGATTTGAACCCAGGATCTCCTGTTTACAAGACAGGCGCTTTGACCAACTAAGCCACAGCGCCACAGCTGAAATGTGGATGAGACGTTTTTGCCAAAGAGACTAAATAAAGACAGCATGTCTTAAAGAGACAACCAAAGAGGTTGTTTAACTCTATTTGTTGCACTATCCATTAGGCCTCAAAGCTATACAATTTCATGATCCATTTCGTAAAGCTCTGTAAAACAAGCACAAGCACCACCTGGACTAAGGTGCTGCTGGGATTTGACCCCAGGATCTCCTGTTTACAAGACAGGCGATTTTGACCAGCTAAGGCACAGCGCCGCAAAGATTGCTCGTAAGAGACATTTGTTCGATAAACAAAAAAACGGAAGAAGATAAAACCAATAGACAACAAAAACCAGCATGCCAGGATGCAAGCAGGACAAACATATGCAATTGGCCATGCAAAGAGTTTCAGATCAGAAAGCCACTCTCCCGTAATCTGAGGAAAAGGTGCAGTTTGGATTTGAACCTAGGACCTGCTGTTCCCAAGACAGGTGCTCTGGCCAACTTAGTCTCAGCACTAAAAGAAAAAACCTCTGGATACAATACTTCCAAACACAGTCTCATCTAAGACAGTGGGGAAAAGCAATATTTACTATGCTTTCTACTCAATTACTTTGCACATGCATAAAGAGGCTCTTGTACGACAAATCCAAAAGGCTTGATCTCAACAATAGGTGGTAGTGACTTTTGCCCAAAACCACAGGTTGTCTTCGAGTCATTCCTCAAGCCTACCCGGCCCTGCATCTTTTTTCTAATCTCCCTTATTTAAAACAGCTGAACTAAGACATCAGCTACATTGTAGAGTACCCTAGTATCTGAGCCTCCACTGCGCAATGAAAGAAAGAAGCAAAACGCTATGGACAGATGCCTAAAATGTTGGAAAGGCACCACTCCTAAGTCAGTGAAGAAAAAGGACACCACTTGCGACTCTGGTGGGACTCGAACCCACAACCTTTGAATGACTCAGATCACAGCCTAGAAGTCCAATGCGCTATCCATTGCGCCACAGAGCCACAGTGCTCAGCTTTCTGTAGCACTGTTGCACAGGAAGCACTTTTTGGTACTCTCAAGCCCATAAAAGCTGTACTCGTTGCGGATTAGGCACTGCTGGGATTCGAACCCAGGATCTCCTGTTTACTAGACAGGCGCTTTGACCAACTAAGCCACAGCGCCACATAGCAGATAAGAGGGGCTAATTGTTTATACGAAAAAAGAAAAAAACATTCAACTGTAGCGCTGCATGTATAATGTCTCGACTTGAAATATTAAAGTCCAACCGGTTGCGCATTACCACACCATGCTATATAAAGCCATTGTGCAAAGCCCTCTTGAACGAGCAGGGTTCTTAAGTATTTGTGTTTTGTTAAGAAACAGACTGCTAAAGAGTTTGCTGCGTAAACTCTCGTAATTCTAAAGAAGAAGCAATCCTGGCACCTGAACATTAGGCACTGCTGGGATTCGAACCCAGGATCTCCTGTTTACAAGACAGGCGCTTTGACCAACTAAGCCACAGCGCCACCGCTGAAAAGTGGATGAGACGTTTTTGCCAAAGAGACTAAATAAAGACAGCATGTCTTAAAGAGACAACCAAAGAGGTTGTTTAACTCTATTTGTTGCACTATCCATTAGGCCTCAAAGCTATACAATTTCATGATCCATTTCGTAAAGCTCTGTAAAACAAGCACAAGCACCACCTGGACTAAGGTGCTGCTGGGATTTGACCCCAGGATCTCCTGTTTACAAGACAGGCGATTTTGACCAGCTAAGGCACAGCGCCGCAAAGATTGCTCGTAAGAGACATTTGTTCGATAAACAAAAAAACGGAAGAAGATAAAACCAGTAGACAACAAAAACCAGCATGCCAGGATGCAAGCAGGACAAACATATGCAATTGGCCATGCAAAGAGTTTCAGATCAGAAAGCCACTCTCCCGTAATCTGAGGAAAAGGTGCAGTTTGGATTTGAACCTAGGACCTGCTGTTCCCGAGACAGGTGCTCTGGCCAACTTAGTCTCAGCACTAAAAGAAAAAACCTCTGGATACAATACTTCCAAACACAGTCTCATCTAAGACAGTGGGGAAAAAGCAATATTTACTATGCTTTCTACTCAATTACTTTGCACATGCATAAAGAGGCTCTTGTACGACAAATCCAAAAGGCTTGATCTCAACAATAGGTGGTAGTGACTTTTGCCCAAAACCACAGGTTGTCTTCGAGTCATTCCTCAAGCCTACCCGGCCCTGCACCTTTTTCTAATCTCCCTTATTTAAAACAGCTGAACTAAGACATCAGCTACATTGTAGAGTACCCTAGTATCTGAGCCTCCACTGCGCAATGAAAGAAAGAAGCAAAACGCTATGGACAGATGCCTAAAATGTTGGAAAGGCACCACTCCTAAGTCAGTGAAGAAAAAGCACACCACTTGCGACTCTGGTGGGACTCGAACCCACAACCTTTGAATGACTCAGATCACAGCCTAGAAGTCCAATGCGCTATCCATTGCGCCACAGAGCCACAGTGCTCAGCTTTCAGTAGCACTGTTGCACAGGAAGCACTTTTTGGTACTCTCAAGCCCATAAAAGCTGTACTCGTTGCGGATTAGGCACTGCTGGGATTCGAACCCAGGATCTCCTGTTTACTAGACAGGCGCTTTGACCAACTAAGCCACAGCGCCACATAGCAGATAAGAGGGGCTAATTGTTTATACGAAAAAAGAAAAAAACATTCAACTGTAGCGCTGCATGTATAATGTCTCGACTTGAAATATTAAAGTCCAACCGGTTGCGCATTACCACACCATGCTATATAAAGCCATTGTGCAAAGGCCTCTTGAACGAGCAGGGTTCTTAAGTATTTGTGTTTTGTTAAGAAACAGACTGCTAAAGAGTTTGCTGCGTAAACTCTCTTAATTCTTAAGAAGAAGCAATCCTGGCACCTGAACATTAGGCACTGCTGGGATTCGAACCCAGGATCTCCTGTTTACAAGACAGGCGCTTCGACCAACTAAGCCACAGCACCACCGCTGAAATGTGGATGAGACGTTTTTGCCAAAGAGACTAAATAAAGACAGCATGTCTTAAAGAGACAACCAAAGAGGTTGTTTAACTCTATTTGTTGCACTATCCATTAGGCCTCAAAGCTATACAATTTCATGATCCATTTCGTAAAGCTCTGTAAAACAAGCACAAGCACCACCTGGACTAAGGTGCTGCTGGGATTTGACCCCAGGATCTCCTGTTTACAAGACAGGCGATTTTGACCAGCTAAGGCACAGCGCCGCAAAGATTGCTCGTAAGAGACATTTGTTCGATAAACAAAAAAACGGAAGAAGATAAAACCAATAGACAACAAAAACCAGCATGCCAGGATGCAAGCAGGACAAACATATGCAATTGGCCATGCAAAGAGTTTCAGATCAGAAAGCCACTCTCCTGTAATCTGAGGAAAAGGTGCAGTTTGGATTTGAACCTAGGACCTGCTGTTCCCGAGACAGGTGCTCTGGCCAACTTAGTCTCAGCACTAAAAGAAAAAACCTCTGGATACAATACTTCCAAACACAGTCTCATCTAAGACAGTGGGGAAAAAGCAATATTTACTATGCTTTCTACTCAATTACTTTGCACATGCATAAAGAGGCTCTTGTACGACAAATCCAAAAGGCTTGATCTCAACAATAGGTGGTAGTGACTTTTGCCCAAAACCACAGGTTGTCTTCGAGTCATTCCTCAAGCCTACCCGGCCCTGCACCTTTTTCTAATCTCCCTTATTTAAAACAGCTGAACTAAGACATCAGCTACATTGTAGAGTACCCTAGTATCTGAGCCTCCACTGCGCAATGAAAGAAAGAAGCAAAACGCTATGGACAGATGCCTAAAATGTTGGAAAGGCACCACTCCTAAGTCAGTGAAGAAAAAGCACACCAATTGCGACTCTGGTGGGACTCGAACCCACAACCTTTGAATGACTCAGATCACAGCCTAGAAGTCCAATGCGCTATCCATTGCGCCACAGAGCCACAGTGCTCAGCTTTCTGTAGCACTGTTGCACAGGAAGCACTTTTTGGTACTCTCAAGCCCATAAAAGCTGTACTCGTTGCGGATTAGGCACTGCTGGGATTCGAACCCAGGATCTCCTGTTTACTAGACAGGCGCTTTGACCAACTAAGCCACAGCGCCACATAGCAGATAAGAGGGGCTAATTGTTTATACGAAAAAAGAAAAAAACATTCAACTGTAGCGCTGCATGTATAATGTCTCGACTTGAAATATTAAAGTCCAACCGGTTGCGCATTACCACACCATGCTATATAAAGCCATTGTGCAAAGCCCTCTTGAACGAGCAGGGTTCTTAAGTATTTGTGTTTTGTTAAGAAACAGACTTCTAAACAGTTTGCTGCGTAAACTCTCGTAATTCTTAAGAAGAAGCAAGTCCTGGCACCTTGAACATTAGGCACTGCTGGGATTTGAACCCAGGATCTCCTGTTTACGAGACAGGCGCTTTGACCAACTAAGCCACAGCGCCACCGCTGAAAAGTGGATGAGACGTTTTTGCCAAAGAGACTAAATAAAGACAGCATGTCTTAAAGAGACAACCAAAGAGGTTGTTTAACTCTATTTGTTGCACTATCCATTAGGCCTCAAAGCTATACAATTTCATGATCCATTTCGTAAAGCTCTGTAAAACAAGCACAAGCACCACCTGGACTAATGTGCTGCTGGGATTTGACCCCAGGATCTCCTGTTTACAAGACAGGCGATTTTGACCAGCTAAGGCACAGCGCCGCAAAGATTGCTCGTAAGAGACATTTGTTCGATAAACAAAAAAACGGAAGAAGATAAAACCAATAGACAACAAAAACCAGCATGCCAGGATGCAAGCAGGACAAACATATGCAATTGGCCATGCAAAGAGTTTCAGATCAGAAAGCCACTCTCCCGTAATCTGAGGAAAAGGTGCAGTTTGGATTTGAACCTAGGACCTGCTGTTCCCAAGACAGGTGCTCTGGCCAACTTAGTCTCAGCACTAAAAGAAAAAACCTCTGGATACAATACTTCCAAACACAGTCTCATCTAAGACAGTGGGGAAAAAGCAATATTTACTATGCTTTCTACTCAATTACTTTGCACATGCATAAAGAGGCTCTTGTACGACAAATCCAAAAGGCTTGATCTCAACAATAGGTGGTAGTGACTTTTGCCCAAAACCACAGGTTGTCTTCGAGTCATTCCTCAAGCCTACCCGGCCCTGCACCTTTTTCTAATCTCCCTTATTTAAAACAGCTGAACTAAGACATCAGCTACATTGTAGAGTACCCTAGTATCTGAGCCTCCACTGCGCAATGAAAGAAAGAAGCAAAACGCTATGGACAGATGCCTAAAATGTTGGAAAGGCACCACTCCTAAGTCAGTGAAGAAAAAGCACACCACTTGCGACTCTGGTGGGACTCGAACCCACAACCTTTGAATGACTCAGATCACAGCCTAGAAGTCCAATGCGCTATCCATTGCGCCACAGAGCCACAGTGCTCAGCTTTCTGTAGCACTGTTGCACAGGAAGCACTTTTTGGTACTCTCAAGCCCATAAAAGCTGTACTCGTTGCGGATTAGGCACTGCTGGGATTCGAACCCAGGATCTCCTGTTTACTAGACAGGCGCTTTGACCAACTAAGCCACAGCGCCACATAGCAGATAAGAGGGGCTAATTGTTTATACGAAAAAAGAAAAAAACATTCAACTGTAGCGCTGCATGTATAATGTCTCGACTTGAAATATTAAAGTCCAACCGGTTGCGCATTACCACACCATGCTATATAAAGCCATTGTGCAAAGGCCTCTTGAACGAGCAGGGTTCTTAAGTATTTGTGTTTTGTTAAGAAACAGACTGCTAAAGAGTTTGCTGCGTAAACTCTCTTAATTCTTAAGAAGAAGCAATCCTGGCACCTGAACATTAGGCACTGCTGGGATTCGAACCCAGGATCTCCTGTTTACAAGACAGGCGCTTTGACCAACTAAGCCACAGCGCCACCGCTGAAATGTGGATGAGACGTTTTTGCCAAAGAGACTAAATAAAGACAGCATGTCTTAAAGAGACAACCAAAGAGGTTGTTTAACTCTATTTGTTGCACTATCCATTAGGCCTCAAAGCTATACAATTTCATGATCCATTTCGTAAAGCTCTGTAAAACAAGCACAAGCACCACCTGGACTAAGGTGCTGCTGGGATTTGACCCCAGGATCTCCTGTTTACAAGACAGGCGATTTTGACCAGCTAAGGCACAGCGCCGCAAAGATTGCTCGTAAGAGACATTTGTTCGATAAACAAAAAAACGGAAGAAGATAAAACCAGTAGACAACAAAAACCAGCATGCCAGGATGCAAGCAGGACAAACATATGCAATTGGCCATGCAAAGAGTTTCAGATCAGAAAGCCACTCTCCTGTAATCTGAGGAAAAGGTGCAGTTTGGATTTGAACCTAGGACCTGCTGTTCCCGAGACAGGTGCTCTGGCCAACTTAGTCTCAGCACTAAAAGAAAAAACCTCTGGATACAATACTTCCCAACACAGTCTCATCTAAGACAGTGGGGAAAAAGCAATATTTACTATGCTTTCTACTCAATTACTTTGCACATGCAAAAAGAGGCTCTTGTACGACAAATCCAAAAGGCTTGATCTAAACAATAGTTGGTAGTGACTTTTGCCCAAAACCACAGGTTGTCTTCGAGTCATTCCTCAAGCCTACCCGGGCCTGCACCTTTTTCTAATCTCCCTTATTTAAAACAGCTGAACTAAGACATCAGCTACATTGTAGAGTACCCTAGTATCTGAGCCTCCACTGCGCAATGAAAGAAAGAAGCAAAACGCTATGGACAGATGCCTAAAATGTTGGAAAGGCACCACTCCTAAGTCAGTGAAGAAAAAGGACACCACTTGCGACTCTGGTGGGACTCGAACCCACAACCTTTGAATGACTCAGATCACAGCCTAGAAGTCCAATGCGCTATCCATTGCGCCACAGAGCCACAGTGCTCAGCTTTCTGTAGCACTGTTGCACAGGAAGCACTTTTTGGTACTCTCAAGCCCATAAAAGCTGTACTCGTTGCGGATTAGGCACTGCTGGGATTCGAACCCAGGATCTCCTGTTTACTAGACAGGCGCTTTGACCAACTAAGCCACAGCGCCACATAGCAGATAAGAGGGGCTAATTGTTTATACGAAAAAAGAAAAAAACATTCAACTGTAGCGCTGCATGTATAATGTCTCGACTTGATATATTAAAGTCCAACCGGTTGCGCATTACCACACCATGCTATATAAAGCCATTGTGCAAAGCCCTCTTGAACGAGCAGGGTTCTTAAGTATTTGTGTTTTGTTAAGAAACAGACTTCTAAACAGTTTGCTGCGTAAACTCTCGTAATTCTTAAGAAGAAGCAGTCCTGGCACTTGAACATTAGGCACTGCTGGGATTTGAACCCAGGATCTCCTGTTTACGAGACAGGCGCTTTGACCAACTAAGCCACAGCGCCACCGCTGAAAAGTGGATGAGACGTTTTTGCCAAAGAGACTAAATAAAGACAGCATGTCTTAAAGAGACAACCAAAGAGGTTGTTTAACTCTATTTGTTGCACTATCCATTAGGCCTCAAAGCTATACAATTTCATGATCCATTTCGTAAAGCTCTGTAAAACAAGCACAAGCACCACCTGGACTAAGGTGCTGCTGGGATTTGACCCCAGGATCTCCTGTTTACAAGACAGGCGATTTTGACCAGCTAAGGCACAGCGCCGCAAAGATTGCTCGTAAGAGACATTTGTTCGATAAACAAAAAAACGGAAGAAGATAAAACCAATAGACAACAAAAACCAGCATGCCAGGATGCAAGCAGGACAAACATATGCAATTGGCCATGCAAAGAGTTTCAGATCAGAAAGCCACTCTCCCGTAATCTGAGGAAAAGGTGCAGTTTGGATTTGAACCTAGGACCTGCTGTTCCCAAGACAGGTGCTCTGGCCAACTTAGTCTCAGCACTAAAAGAAAAAACCTCTGGATACAATACTTCCAAACACAGTCTCATCTAAGACAGTGGGGAAAAAGCAATATTTACTATGCTTTCTACTCAATTACTTTGCACATGCATAAAGAGGCTCTTGTACGACAAATCCAAAAGGCTTGATCTCAACAATAGGTGGTAGTGACTTTTGCCCAAAACCACAGGTTGTCTTCGAGTCATTCCTCAAGCCTACCCGGCCCTGCATCTTTTTCTAATCTCCCTTATTTAAAACAGCTGAACTAAGACATCAGCTACATTGTAGAGTACCCTAGTATCTGAGCCTCCACTGCGCAATGAAAGAAAGAAGCAAAACGCTATGGACAGATGCCTAAAATGTTGGAAAGGCACCACTCCTAAGTCAGTGAAGAAAAAGGACACCACTTGCGACTCTGGTGGGACTCGAACCCACAACCTTTGAATGACTCAGATCACAGCCTAGAAGTCCAATGCGCTATCCATTGCGCCACAGAGCCACAGTGCTCAGCTTTCTGTAGCACTGTTGCACAGGAAGCACTTTTTGGTACTCTCAAGCCCATAAAAGCTGTACTCGTTGCGGATTAGGCACTGCTGGGATTCGAACCCAGGATCTCCTGTTTACTAGACAGGCGCTTTGACCAACTAAGCCACAGCGCCACATAGCAGATAAGAGGGGCTAATTGTTTATACGAAAAAAGAAAAAAACATTCAACTGTAGCGCTGCATGTATAATGTCTCGACTTGAAATATTAAAGTCCAACCGGTTGCGCATTACCACACCAAGCTATATAAAGCCATTGTGCAAAGCCCTCTTGAACGAGCAGGGTTCTTAAGTATTTGTGTTTTGTTAAGAAACAGACTGCTAAAGAGTTTGCTGCGTAAACTCTCTTAATTCTTAAGAAGAAGCAATCCTGGCACCTGAACATTAGGCACTGCTGGGATTCGAACCCAGGATCTCCTGTTTACAAGACAGGCGCTTTGACCAACTAAGCCACAGCGCCACCGCTGAAAAGTGGATGAGACGTTTTTGCCAAAGAGACTAAATAAAGACAGCATGTCTTAAAGAGACAACCAAAGAGGTTGTTTAACTCTATTTGTTGCACTATCCATTAGGCCTCAAAGCTATACAATTTCATGATCCATTTCGTAAAGCTCTGTAAAACAAGCACAAGCACCACCTGGACTAATGTGCTGCTGGGATTTGACCCCAGGATCTCCTGTTTACAAGACAGGCGATTTTGACCAGCTAAGGCACAGCGCCGCAAAGATTGCTCGTAAGAGACATTTGTTCGATAAACAAAAAAACGGAAGAAGATAAAACCAATAGACAACAAAAACCAGCATGCCAGGATGCAAGCAGGACAAACATATGCAATTGGCCATGCAAAGA
>CAIGQS010000557.1:0-22742 GCA_903798195.1 Danio kyathit | reverse complement strand
TTTTACAGAGAGGCGTGTTTAGTTGTGTGCTCTTCATCTTGTGTCAGATTTAAGCACAAACTGCTGCGGCTAACAGCTACTCTGACTGGTCTGTTTACACAGCGCAAAAGCGCGTGCTTGTAGGCGCGTGATGCTTCCTGGTAACATGGAGCTGATCTGCGAATCACAGCACATTACATAGCTGACCAATCAGAGCCTCTCGAGGGCGGAACTAGGAAATATGACAATCGTTTTCATGTTAGCGAGTAGCTTTATAATCAAAGTACGATAATTTTATACAAATGAAGCATGAGCACACACTGCTTTGCATCTTATAAATACAACCAAGCCTTAAAAATACAATGTTCTGTCACAAGATGCACACCTGTAATGTATTCTTCAATGGAATTTTTATAAAAGCTCCTTAAATACCTTAATTTAACTTGGACTAGGGCTTAGTCCTGGCTTAAGCTAAGCCCTGTCTTTGAAACTGGGCTTGAAAGTCTAAGCCAGGGGTGTCCAAAGTCAGTCCTGGAGGGCCGGTGTCCTGCTGAGTTTAGCTCCAACTTGCTTCAACAGACCTGCAAGGAAGTTTCTAGTATACCTAGTAAGAGATTGATTAGCTGGTTCAGGTGTGTTTGATTAGGGTTGGAACTAAACTCTCCAGGACACCGGCCCCCCAGGACAGAGTTTGGACACCCCTGGTCTAAGCTGTATATAATCAAACTGCAAACCATCCGAGTTGGAATCATACGCCTCGTCATGCTCACGTCTGCATTTCAGGCGTCTGGACAACTCTGTAACACAGGAAAATTAACATCAGATTATCACAGCATACACAATGTACTTTGTGTATTCATATATACATATACTAGACAATATAAAGTTTTAATATTGCTATAGATCAACATTGTATTATCCAATATATTTTTAAACAAACATTATATCATATGGGATAACTTGCATACCACCATGTTCTTGTCTAGGAGACAAGCAACTGTAAGGACAACACAAAAGACAAATGTTTTAAAAGGAAAAAAAGTGATATGTTCTTTACAAATTCACATGTAGTGTATATTGCAGTGCGAGGATAAAGAAAGAGCCTCCTCCATCCGGCTCTTTACTTTTACTCTTTACTTTACTCCTTTACTTTGGTGGAGTAAGGAAACGTTGAAAGCTCACTCCACTGAACATCCATTAGCCCACATGTTTAATTTCCTTTGTTAAGCACAAAGATTTATGTCAAAACTATTTCTGAATTCAGTTCTAATCTCCAGCAAAGGAATAAATGAACAATAATAATTGAAGTGAGATCAAAACACGGAGTTATATCCAAACACACGTCCTGTTCTTATGCCCCATATGGTGATGCAGACGTCTCCAAAACCCCACAGCTGGACAAATCTACACTTGTGTTTATTAAAACAAATATAAATCTGCATATAATAAATAATGCTACTATAATAATAATAATAATAATAATAACAACAACAACACACATTATACAACAAGTTGTCATGAATAAACTGAAAAAGCCCCCCGAGGTGAAGGCATGGAGGCAGTGGTGTTTATATTGATGTAGAAAATAGCAACTTTTGTAATATTTTAATCCTTTAATTGTTTTCATCTGTAGAGATATTTGTGTATTGCTGTACATCCTGTGTGTATTCAGCAATGTGTACAATTCAGTAAGGCGCACAACTAACGCGATCTGCGCTGGACTTTAGAGCAGCTTTCAGCTGGTCTATTGCGCAGTCTATTTTAGTTCCTCAAAATAGGTTGTTTTCACATGACGTCATTGCTGACACGCGAGACTCAGATGGAGGGCAGGAAGTGGTTCTTCATAGGAATCACTACCAGAGCAATAAAATATTTCTGTTTTATGTTGTTTATAATTGTTTAAACTGGCTAATATAAGAATGCCGAACAACTTTTATAGACTTCCAAAAGCTTTTGTTCATAAAGGGGTGAAAGTTCAAGAAATGGAAAAAAAGGTGGCGTGTGATAAACATTCTCAATACATCCATGTGTACAAACTTTTTTTGAACGCTATAATTTGTAAGAGCACCAATAAAGATTATATACAGGCCTAGCTGTGTGTATAAATATGGTAATGTGTTATATAAAAATCAGATACAAACACCACCACACTTATACAAAATCCAGGAGAATATAAATGATGTACCCTGCCATGTAAATCGCTGTAATGAAATCTCCGGCTTGTTTTGCATTAATCCAAGTCTTTACTGGCGTTTCGGCGGAATAAACACCCGTAACATTAACGTCTATATGCGCAGCAGCGGTGAATGTTTGTTAATGGCAAGTTCACCGACAGAACAAAAAAGAAATGCAAACTAGACAAAACTAGACGATTATTATTGTGAAGCACTTTTCCCTCTTACAAAAATAAATAAATAATAATATGCGTCCACGCTTTTGTATGCTTTCATCTGTTATTTTGTGATGTCTGGAAGATCCGCATGGGGAAAACTATAGGTTTTTGAACCACAGAGTAAAGTGTTTGAGTATTGAATAATGAATGCTACCGAAGTTAATGAATTCTACCAAATACTGTAGCATAGTAAACTGATAAACTGTAATACTGTTAGTGTAAACTGTGGTGCATTGTGATTGCAAGGTTTCCGCTATATTCATTCATCCGTGGCGGGCCGCCACGCCAAAATTCATCCCGCCACGGCTACATTACAACTTCTCATTTTGTCGTGTTTTTTTATAGCGGATTATAATCGCACCAAAATATTAGAGGTAAACAGCGCAAACTTTCTGTAACCGTAGTAGTGCTGTGCGCTGTTTGTTCAACCCTTTAAGGTGACATGCTGACTGACTCTCTGACAGACTGACAGGTGCGTGAGTCCAGCAAACACGGTGTAGCTTTCAGTTAAGATGAACACAGTTTCTTTATTGATAAAGGTCAATGGCTCTGCATACAATGACTTTATCTTGCTGGAGTTTATAGCCGTTTCATTTTACTTCAGGACGCGTTAATGTCGGAAAACGCACAAAAACGCACTAAATCGCGCTTCAGCAGCGCTTACTGGAGAGCGCACGAGAAGATCTGCACTTGAACGTGTAAATTTGAGTGCGTGCAAGAAGTTCTGAGGAAATCGGCGCGCAAGCAAAGAGATTCGCGTGCTCGTATTACATGAAGGCTATCTCGACTTGCAATACTGCGTGTAATATTTGTCTTTGAAATAGTTGGCAGATCTGTGTAAGTCCTGCCGCCACTGCTGGAAAAAATCCTAGAGGAAACACTGGATTGTGTATAATTATAGTGTAGAGAAGTGAAACCTCTTAAATAATTTGTTTATTACTACAGTAGTCGTACCATAGCAACAATTACTATGACAGTTTAATTCAAGTAATTATCTGTAGTATGCTTCCAAACACTATAGTAATTTTTCATGTAATGTAATAGCTTATAGTGTCTACTGCCTCTATGACAGGCAAATATATTTTAGTTTAGTACAAAACTCGGCCCTCTTCATGATATAAGGATCATGCCCAACATATGTGGTTATTTTCTATTTATATCTCCTTTGAAATATGGTATATCACAAAAATACAGACTTTCCTCTATGACTCCCATTCAGTTTTTACTTCCTGCCCTCCATCTGAATTTCGCGCATCACCAGAATCACATGATTGAAAACAACCTATAGCAATGTGCCAACAATCCACCTTAACATACCTCTATTTTGGACCGGAACACCCGTGAGTCCGCAAAGTGGTGCAAATGGATTTACCATTTAAACAATGTGGCGCAAAACAGAAAAATTAGGGTTTCACTGGTCTGAAAACAGCAACACATCGTGGCAAACATGTCTTGCACCTTATTGCACCGGAAGTAGGGATGCACCGATCCCGATACTTGGATCGGATATCAGTTCGATACCACATATTTTTCCTGGATCGGGTATCGGCCAGCTGGTACCGATACAAATCCGATCTAGCACGTGCACTATATTCTGTGTAATTAAGGCTATAAGCCCACAAAAGCCACGAAGGTAGCCTATTACAAGGCACTGAAAAGTTGCCATGTAGGCTACTATATCCCAAATGTTCTGAAGCCATTCTATAGTTTAATGTGAAGTAAAGATGAATATTCACGTGCTTAAATTCATGTTCAGTTCAGCGCTTCCCGCCGCTGCGCCTGTCAATCATTCTCCATTCATTCACAATTCAAACTGCGTGTCGCGTTCATGACCACACAAAAAACTTTCCCCAAGACTATTTGTTCCTGTTAATATAAATAATCAGTGGAGAAATGCATTTAGTTTTGTATTAAATGGCTTCATTTTGACCTGTAACATGGAGTTTATTGACGTTTCTAATCATGTTGCGCTGTCTGTTAGATCAGCAGATCGCATTCGCAAAACTGGAGTAGAGGGTTATTACCTGCTCTTCACACACAAAGTAGGCCTACCTGAAACTTTAAGTTAGAAAAGGCTCAATAATACATTGGAAAGAACCTCAACGCACTGATTTCTCCCCTTTGCGCTGCTCAGTTTTCAGCTTCATCAAGCGCACGGCTGCACAGAAGCGGCGTGCGCCGCTCCGTAAAATTATTCTCATAACGTGTTTCTGTTCTCTCATCCTTCCGACTGAGTTTATTCTTCCGAGGGGAATACTTTGTGTAACTGACGGGAGAAATATAGATTGTCATTAACAGAAAATTATTTAGCCTAATATAGGCTTCTCTGAAACTGTGAATGTTTCACTGTCATTTTATTTATATATAATATTTTATTTAACAGACCAGTTTGTCAGTTTGTGTGCTGAAGCATAAGCGGACCTTGTTTTGAACTTCACCTCAAAGATACTTGTTTATTTTGTCGATAACTGACCAACAAAACTACATTAAAATAACCAACAAATTATACCAAACCAAATGAGTTTCAAAAAGATAATAATAATAATAATAATAATAATAAGGTGTGCGTCTCCAGTGGGAGCGGTCACTGCGCTAGCAGTGGTGCATAATAATTAGGTCTGCGTCTCCAGTGGGAGTGGTCAGTGCGCTAGCAGTGGTGCATAATAAGGTGTGCGTATCCAGTGGGAGCGGTCACTGCGTTAGCAGTGGTGCAAATATTAAGGTGTGCGTCTGCAGTGGGAGTGGTCACTGCGCTAGCAGTGGTGCATAATAATGTGTGCGTCTGCAGTGGTAGCGGTCACTGCGCTAGCAGTGGTGCATAATAATAAGGTGTGCGTCTGCAGTGGGAGCGGTCACTGCGCTAGCAGTGGTGCATAATAATGTGTGCGTCTGCAGTGGGAGCGGTCACTGCGCTAGCAGTGGTGCATAATAATGTGTGCGTCTGCAGTGGGAGCGGTCACTGCGCTAGCAGTGGTGCATAATAATGTGTGCGTCTGCAGTGGGAGCGGTCACTGCGCTAGCAGTGGCATAATAATGTGTGCGTCTGCAGTGGGAGCGGTCACTGCGCTAGCAGTGGTGCATAATAATGTGTGCGTCTGCAGTGGGAGCGGTCACTGCGCTAGCAGTGGTGCATAATAATGTGTGCGTCTGCTGTGGGAGGTCACTGCACTAGCAGTGGTGCATAATAATGTGTGCGTCTCCAGTGGGAGCGGTCACTGCGCTAGCAGTGGTGCATAAAATGTGTGCGTCTGCAGTGGGAGCGGTCACTGATAGCAGTGGCGCATAATAATTGTGCGTCTGCAGTGGGAGCGGTCACTGCGCTAGCAGTGGTGCATAATAATGTGTGCGTCTGCTGTGGGAGCGGTCACTGCACTAGCAGTGGTGCATAATAATGTGTGCGTCTGCAGTGGGGTCACTGCGCTAGCAGTGGTGCATAATAATAAGGTGTGCGTATCCAGTGGGAGCGGTCACTGCGCTAGCAGTGGTGCATAATAATGTGTGCGTCTGCAGTGGGAGCGGTCACTGCGCTAGCAGTGGTGCATAATAATGTGTGCGTCTGCAGTGGGAGCGGTCACTGCGCTAGCAGTGGTGCATAATAATGTGCGTCTGCAGTGGGAGTGGTCACTGCGCTAGCAGTGGTGCATAATAATAAGGTGTGCGTATCCAGTGGAAGCGGTCACTGCGCTAGCAGTGGTGCATAATAATAATAAGGTGTGCGTATCCAGTGGGAGTGGTCACTGCGCTACACAGTGGTGCATTAATAAGGTGTGCGTCTCCAGTAGGAGCTGTCACTGCGCTAACAGTAGTGTAAAATAAGCATAGTGGTGCATAATAATAAGGTGTGCATCTACCGTAGGACTGTCACTGCGCTAACAGTTGGTGTAAACAAGCACAGTGGTGCATAATAAGGTGCGTCTTCAGTAGGAGCGGTCACTGCGCTAGCAGTGGTGCATAATGTTGTGCGCATGCGGGAGTCTCTATACATTTGCGGAAAACTCCTGGAACTTTCGAGAGACTTGGGATGTCTACATCTGTATATATTTTAGCTGCTGTGACGCAAGCGCAGAACAGAAATGACATGCTGTTGTGTAATAGATATTACATACGCTATTTAGCTTAGTTTATTAAAAAAAGTTGTGATCTGGCGCAATATAGATAATACATTTAATGTTGACCTCAGGGGGCGGGTACAGCCGTTGGGAGGGTGGTGCGCCCCCTTATTAATGGTAGGTGAAACACTGCAGAGGGAGCGGTCACTGCACTTGCAGTGGTGCATTATAAGGTGTGCGTCTCCAGTGGGAGCGGTCACTGCACTAGCAGTGGTGCATTATAAGGTGTGCGTCTCCAGGGAGCGGTCACTGCACTAGCAGTGTGCATTATAAGGTGTGCGTCTCCAGTGGGAGCGGTCACTGCCCTAGAAGTGATGGATTATAAGGTGTGCGTCTCCAGTGGGAGCGGTCACTGCGCTAGCAGTGGTGCATTATAAGGTGTGCGTTCTCCAGTGGGAGCGGTCACTGCACTTGCAGTGGTGCATTATAAGGTGTGGCGTATCCAGTGGGAGCGGTCACTGCACTAGAAGTGATGCATTATAAGGTGTGCGTCTCCGTAGGAGCTCACTGCGCTAGCAGTGGTGCATATAATAGCGTGGCGTCTCCCGTAGGAGCGGTCACTGCACTAGCAGTGGTGCATAATAATAAGGCGTGCGTATCCAGTGGGAGCGGTCACTGCACTAACAGTGGTGCATTATAAGGTGTGCATCTCCAGGGAGCGGTCACTGCACTAACAGTGGTGCATTATAAGGTGTGCATCTCCAGTGGGAGCGGTCACTGCACTAGCAGTGGTGCATTATAAGGTGTGCGTCTGCAGTGGGAGCGGTCACTGTGCTAGCAGTGGTGCATTATAAGGTGTGCGTATCCAGTGGGAGCGGTCACAGCGTTGCAGTGGTGCATTATAAGGTGTGCGTCTCCAGTGGGAACGGTCACTGCACTAGCAGTGGTGCATTATAAGGTGTGCGTCCAGTGGGAGCGGTAGGGAGGGATTGAGCACCGAGGATTAGAAAACGCTTAGAAGTTGGAATAGTAAAAGGTGACTGATGGTGCATTTTTCATGAAAAACTTCAATGATAGACTTAAAGAAACTGAAAGTAGTGCAAAGGGAGCATTGAGGAGTAGCCAAAGGCTTTGAAAGGTGTTCCTTGATTTATATCAAGTGAAACTGCAAGTCCACAGCTAATCGCTGTGAAAATAGATGGGGTAAGCTAGACATGTGATTCTGAATGATTTCTGAACAGCTTGGTGTTATTATTATTATATAGTATATTTACTTGTTAAATTTAGTCAATTTATTTATTTATATATTTGTCTATTATTTATCATTTTCTTTTTTTCGTTTACTTAATTTATTGTTCCGCTTGCAGAACAAAGATTATGTCTCTGTATACGTTAATAGCATCTTTAAAGTGTCACGAAACACCAAAACACATTTTTTGAGCTGTTGACAGCATATATGTGTCCCACGCTGCTTTAAACACTATTAGGACACATATATTTCACTAAAAAGTAAAAATTGGTTGTTTTTGCGTTATTTTGAGCAAATTCGTTCTTTCGGTTTGAGACGAATTTTTGAAGCTGCGTCACGGATTTTCACGTATTTTGTGACAGGATAGTCTATACACACACGGCTTTCTGACGCTACCTACCGAGTGCATCTAAGTTAACGAGAAATGCGGAGGACTTTTTCTGAAATGTTCCTGAATAAAACGTTAAAGTGCCAAACTGCAGTTACAGTCGACAAAGTAATAATTTGGCAAGTAATTACATTACTGATGTCCATGTAAACACAGTCACTGTCTTTCTCCCCTGCGTCTGCGTGCCCAAACAGAGAAACTCCCATATTTGCAAATCCTTCCCTCTTTCCCTCCCCCGGACACTCCCACCTAAACAGAGCTGGACACGCCCACTTTCCTGACTTTTTCCAAACTAGAGGTGTGAAAACACCCTGCTGAGACAGGGAAGGGTTTCATGGCCCTTTAAGTTTATCCATGTTTATCCACCTAGACAATAAATCTATCTGCTGTGGGATATAGTCTATACAAGGCATTGTGATCGCCAATCGATTGATCTTGATCCTTGTCCTGCGTATACAGGTGTGAACTGTAGTGTTTGCTTTTTGTCTATGTAGTAGTAGTACGCTACGGACGCTATAGAAATAAAGATTAACTGAATTCATTGAATTGATGCGACCTTAAAACGGTGCACATATTATTAATGTATATACAAATAGTTTTACCTGGTTAATCTGCAAACAACACGAGGGAAGAATAGGCTTGTTATTCCTAAATTTGACGCACCACGAAAGCAGTCGCGTTGCGGGCGGTACTAACGCAGATTCTCGCTGTAAGTTAGTAGAAATGCTTCATGCGAGGGGGGGTGGACAGGGCCGTAGTGGAGACGTGCTCACGCTGTCGTGGCGAATTGGCCGATGATCGGCGCTTCGCCGTGTAGAGTGGCAGGCTGGCACTCGATTGATCTGGCCCAGCGGTTGCCGAATCTGGGGCGCAGCTCAGGTTTGCTGCAGGCTTTGCTGCGGCCGGATGGAATCGCGTCCTCGGCGCCTGGAGGAGCGGCGGCGTTGCGGGAAGGACGGCGGGCCCGAGTTAAGACCGCGGCCTCTGTTGATATGCTCTGCCGAGTTATGATGCGCTGGACGTCAGCGTTGAGTTGCAGGAGGGCAGTGTCATCCTCATGGAAATTTGCTGTTTGGACATGGTTACAGCGATTGGAAGAGCCAATGCTGAAGTCAAGAGAAAACGGAGGCATGACGTGTTTGACTATTTATAGGGGTTTGGTCTTGAGCTAACTGGATAATCGAATGATTGTGTGTGATGAATTAAGCCGAAGTCACACTAGAGTTTGAGCTTGCGAAATTCTGTCGTACGGCGCTGCGAAAAGGGGCGGGATTAAACAAAAGCGAGCAATTGCTCCATGTTTTAAATTTCTGTTCAGAGAGGTCATGTTTTGATCCTGGATTGGTCTCACGCAGTCAAGTGATGCGATTTCGCAGGTCAGAGTTCACCAAGTTTAAACTTTGCAATGCAGCAACCTGCGAAATCTGACGCATGACCCTGTGTTTCCGGTCTGACGCATTCGCGTGCGTATGAATGGAAGTCTATGGGGAGTAAAGTCCAGTGTGACCGCGGCTTTACCCTCGTCAAAGACTGATCGTGCTCCTCCCAAAATTTGTTTATAAAACATCACTTTGGTTTTCATTTTATTAGAATTAATATAATTATTAGGCTACACAACTTCTACATAACATTGGCTCTGATTGCGTTTTACAGATAGACTTTGGGCTCGAAGACATTTATACCTGTTAATTTCAGTGCTGTATTTTGACAGATTTCGCAAATGCTTCAGCTATTCTAACTGTCAGCTGGTACCAGCCTCAGTTTTGCGACTTGACTTGTGTGGCGTCTACGTATCAATGTCTGGACGACAGCAAGAGAGAGATGAGATCAGACATCAGACTCGATGTGTGGCCGCACGTCACGGTTACTTAAGTGCAAATTTTTAATATTGGCTCATCTAAATCAACTTTTCATTCGATTAAAAGCCGAAATATTGCCAGACAGACAAAGCAACTTTCAGTTTTGGAAGAGAGCGGCTTCATGATAAAAGACGCACACACACAGGATACACTCTTAGGCCTATTCATTATTTATTTTTTTAACATTAAACGCATATAATCAAGTGCAAAAAAAGAACAGCTGAACTTCGGAAAAAGTGATCACTGCGGTTGCCCCGATGGTTGCTCTCTGCAGCTTGTCCGTGGCACAGCATTGCTAAATCACTTTTGTTTTAATAAAAAATAGGATTATTTATTATTAAACATTGTGAGATGATGGTCGCGTGATTTTAAAATGAGTATGCGTTGCGTATTTATGGCTATTGATCTTATCTACCCGCGACCCACTTAAACATCAAGTATCCTACTTTGATTACCTGATCAGCAGATTAACGTGAATATAAAAGAATCACGCATAACAGGGTTTTATGCGTCCCCAGTATGCAGTGTCAAGAGAGTGACTCTTTAAGGTAACGTACACTGCACTCACTTTGTGTAATGTGTAAAGTCGTGGACGAATGTCAGCGCAAGGATAACTCATCCTTTAAATGTCTATGCTTAATCGTTAATAGATACGGTCTGGATTCGCAGGGTTATCAACAATGTGTGTATATTTTTGGCTTGGAACAGCCTTCTGTTAAAGGTTTTTGTGTTCATCCTTGCAACAGGCAAAAAAAAACAAAACTAACAAATAAACTTCATTGAAACCAAATCTATGAAGTATCGGTACTCGGTATCAGTGAGTACACAAATTAAAATACTCATACTCGTATCGTTTTGTAAAAAAGTGGTATCGGTGCATCCCTAGCCCAAAGAGTTAGAGTTAATCTGCTACCTGCTCATCATCATCATGTCTCTCTCAGCCTGGTCAGGGAGGTGACGCTCTCTCAGTCTCTGTCTTGATCTTTCTCTGATATCTGTGTGAATATATAGTGTTAGACATATGGCAAGCCGTTTTGACTTCTATTCATTCTCAGGATATGTATTCTTGATATCAACAATTCAGTTCTTGATATCAAATAGGTAATTGTTGATATCAAAAATTAATTGTTGATATCAACAATTAAAATTGTTGATATCAACAATTTAATTGTTAATATCAACAATAAATTTATGATATCAAGAATTTAATTTTCACCAGTTAAGTCACCACAGGCTGCCATTCAAATTTATTGTTGGTATCAAAAATTGATTTCTTATTAGTTAAAATGAAATTCTTGATATCAATAATTGTTAATATCAAATTGTTCATATCAAGAAATACTTTTCAACTAGTAAAGATGTTCTTATTGATAAACAATTGGTTTGTCACTAGTGACAATGTTAATTTCTGATATCATAAATGTAATTGTTACTAGTGAAATTAGTTATTTTAGATATCAAAAATTACTTCCCTAATTGCTGATATCAGAAATACATTTTTAGATATCAGAAATAACAAGTGTAACATGTTGAAATATAATTGCAGATATCAAGAATTTACATTTCAACTAGTGAAATTAATTTCTTTATATCAGGAATTGACATTTTTACAAGTAACAATATAATTCTTGAAATCCACAATTTAGTTTCTGATATCAGGAATGCAGATTGTTGATATCAACAATTAACTTGTTGATATCAACAAGTTAATTGTTGATATCAACAATCTGCATTCCTGAAAATTAATACAAGTCAAAACAGCTGGACATTATTTTTTGATATCAACAATTACACTTTTGATACCAAAAATGCTGATTGCTGATATCAGGAATTGCATTTCCACTAGTACCAGCCCGAATTCTTGATATCAAAAATGACGTCATTACTCAGAGAAAAACATTATGATATCAAAAATTAAATTTCAACTAGTAATAAACATAATTCTTGATATCTGTAACTTAATTCTTACAAGTTAAAAATGCCTTTCACTAGTAATAATTGTTATTTTTAGATCTCACGAATTGCTTTTTGGATACGTGCATAGTAATGACAAAATTACATTTTTGATATCAACAACTGAATTTTTGATATCAACAATTGCATTTCCATTAGTTAAAAGTCACTATAGGCTGCCATTCAGATTTAATTGTTGATATCAAGAATTTAATTGCTGCTAGTAAAAATCGGTTTGTCATATTTTAGATATCATGAACTACCTTTTTGGATATGTGCATAATTTAATGACGAGTGTCATCCTGTCATCCCTTATAGGCCGGTGTTCCGACTCTGGGACAAACTACTCCCCTTCGCGCGCACACACATCGCACACTTGAACGCAGCACTTGTAGTTTAACCACAGTCTATCTGCCAACACTCAAGTTTTTCCAAGGAGTTTCCCGTATTTCACATTTATCTTACGCCACCCATTTTGCTGTTCTCCCGGAAAACTTGCGTATTAACTTCCCCGGTCCTCATCTTTTTGGTACGGTCTTCCCGGCGCCTGATATCCGGTCCACGGTACTAGTTACTAAAACCACACAAAAATACGCAAACCCCCCAACCCACACCACCCCCCGATCTCCCAGAATTTCGGAGACAAATGTTGGCAGGTACCAGCAGTTTATCATAGGCTAAACATTTTATTGATTATTTGTTTCCACAGTTGGCACCAAGAACGTAATTATTATGTGGAGTCATTAACTTAACGAACTACACCTTTGCTCTTCCCAAAAACTTCCCTTTTCATCACAAGAATTATTTGTAATCTTTTGTGTAGGCTATCAGATAGCATGAGTGCTGGTAAAATAACACACAAGACATACGTGTCAATTTTCTAAACATGATATTTATACATCACATATGAAAGCGGAATAAGTAATATTTCTTTTTATGTAAGTTGTAACATGATTGTTATGATAGTACAATATTTAACAACTATTAGATAGTTGCAACTTAGAAAATCTGGAATCTGAGGGTTCAAAATAATTTAATATTGATAAAATGGCATTTTAATTTGCCTAAATTAAGCTTTTAGTAATGCATGTTACTAATCAAGCAGAAAAGTTTTGATAAATTTACAGTAGGAAATTGCACAAGCACATAATCTTTACTAATGATTTTTGCCAAAATAAAAATGAATACTTTTGACCCATTCAATAGGTAAAAATACATCTATGCAACAGAAGACTTTTTTCCATTTTGAGACACGATAAGGTACATTACCTAAAGAGAAGATTTGTCAAATTTTTAGACACAATTAGTGATGTAGTTCTGTACCCTATTTTAAGTAAGGACACCATTTAATCTTTTGAGTTATAACTGATATTCTCTGTCTATTCCAGTTTGATATATTATTTTACCAAAATAACACTATGATATAGGCAGGCTACAAATAAAGCATTTACTTATTTTATTTTTAAAAGACTTCTTTTATAATTTAATAGTTGTTGGTCTTAAGGTTAAACATTTATGTTACGATTATAGATTTTAAAAAATTTAAATTAAAAACTGATCTTTGACTAAACAAAAAAGTCGTTTTTGTGCAAGAATTAATTTGATACTAGTTGAAATGGAAATTCAACATGTTACATTTGTTATTTCTGATATCTGAAAATAGATTTCTGATATGAATATAAATTATGATATCTAAAATGTTTTTCTTACTAGTAACAATCACATGCACGATATCAGAAATTAACATTGTCACTAGTGACAAACCTATTCTTGATATCAAATATAAGTTTTTACTAGTAACAATTCAATTGTTGATATCAAGAATAGCATTTGCACTAGTATCCATATGACAACTGATATCAAAAATAAATGCTTTTACTAGTAAGAATTGCATTTCTGATATGTAAAATTGACATTTTAACTAGTAAAAAAATCAATTCTTGATATCAACAATTAAATTTGAATGGCAGTCTATGGTGACATTTAACTAGTGAAAATACAATGACATATCAAGAACTATAATTTTACTAGTTGAAATTCAGTTCCTGATATCAAGAATGAACATTTTAACTAGTAAAAACTGAATTGTTGATATCAAGGATAAACATTGTTACTAGTGGAAATGAAATTCCTGATATCAACAATTAGCATTCTGGATATTAACAATTAAGTTGTTGATATCAACAATTTAATTCTTCATATCAATAATTCATATCCTGTTAAGCAATAAAAGTAAAAATGGCTTGCCAGAATAGTCGTTTTGTCTTATTGCATAACAGGATGTGGATTCTTGATATCAAGAATTAAATTGTTGATATCAAGAATCAGAATTGTTGATATCAAGAATTGTATTTCTGCGAATGGTGACATCATTGCTGATATCAAGAATTAACATTGTTACTATTTGAAATGCAATATTGATATCAACAATTACCTTTTTGATATCAAGAACTAAATTGTTGACATCAAGAATACATATCCTGAAAATGAAAAAAGTCAAAACGGCTTGCCATAGACACTCAATAACAATCATATTGTGTCCAACTTATCATTAACACTCAGTTAATCCGTTACCTGCTCGTCATCATGTCTCTCAGCCTGGCCAGGGTGGTGACGCTCTCTCAGTCTCTGTCTTGAACTTCCTTTTATATCTGTGTGAATATATAGTGTTAGACACTCAATAACAATCATATTATGTCCATTACTTATCATTAACACTCAGTTAATCCGTTACCTGCTCGTCATCATCATGTCTCTCAGCTTGGCCAGGGTGGTGACGCTCTCTCAGTCTCTGTCTTGAACTTCCTTTTATATCTGTGTGAATATATAGTGTTAGACACTCAATAACAATCATATTGTGTCCATTACTTATCATCAGGGCTTTACATTAACACCCGCCAATTGCAGGTAGATTTCAGTGGTGGCGGGTAAGACAGACACCCCACTAGCCACTTTGGCTGATTAAAAATAATTTTCCCGGATAATAATTCATAAAAGCAAGTTTCGACAATAAGGATGGTCCAATATGCATGCAAAGGTGATCTTAGAATTGAGAAGCAACACGACTTACAAAATTAATTGCGCTCGCGTGAGCAATAAAAAAGCAGATGAATACCGAATGAGAGGATATCACTCGCGCTAACAGCTGAGTGTGATGCGTGGACTGTTTAAAACACGTGCGCGCTCTCGTTTCCTTGCGTGAAGCAACTGTGTCTAGAAACACAGCTGATGTGATCAGTTCTCTTTCAAACAGACTAGACAAAAAGTGATGAACATGCACCCACTGTCCTGCTGCTTTCAAGAGCTCCAGATTTGTATTTTTGTAAGCAGCACCGCTTTCACCATTATTTGAACAGATTATTTATGGGTCTAACGTTAACCGTGTGCGTTATAATCCTTTCATTATCACACGGTATGATTATTACCTGCTTTCTTTTGCGTAATGTGGTTTAATTATCATTTTTCACAATATCATTGCTTTAATGGGAGATTACTCCCCATTTATGTGTAGTTAACTGGTGATCTGGACCTTTAGCCAGGACAGATTACTGTGCATATGTTTGTTAAATAAAAAGATAGTAAACAGCTATATTATGCTTATTTTGACACATTTAAAATTTGTGGCTAAGAAATAATTGTTTATGTTTGGTGTGGTCAGAGATAAATTTGGTAAATCCTTCATTTTGAGCCTCTGAAAATGATGTGAAATAAAAACTAATTGCAATACTATCAAACAATGACCCATTTGCTCATGAACATTTAGCAAGCTCATACACGACAAACAAAAGTGAAATGAATGAGGCATGTGGAGATAACGCAAAATCTAAATCAAGTAATTTTAGCATGTCAAAGTCATATTTATGTGTATAAAATATATTTTCCCAACAATAAAATTGTGGCTAGTGAAAATGGCAAATAATGTTGGAAAACTACTAACCACAGTGGCTGGTGATCAAAAAAGTTAATGTCAAGCCCTGTTTATCATTAATACTCAGTTAGTCCGTTACCTGCTCGTCATCATCATGTCTCTCTCAGCCTGCCCAGGGAGGTGACGCTCTCTCAGTCTCTGTCTTGATCTTTCTCTGATATCTGTGTGAATATATAGTGTTAGACACTCAATAACAATCATATTGTGTCCATTACTTATCATTAACACTCAGTCCGTTACCTCTATCTGTATCTATATCTGTAAGAATGTTTAAAATTTTTTGCAGAATTGTTGAATCGGTTTCCACTGGGTTCATAATGAAGTGTAAAAGTGATTACATTAAGATTTATTAAGCACCAGGTTTATTAGGTTTTAATATGTTTAATTATCATTAGAAAATCAGTGGTACATTGAACTACAACAATTTGTACCTGCTTATTTCCAGAAGGTTTTTTTCCCCCATTATCTGTAAAAAAAAAAAATTACCTTTCAGCAAGATCACCACACATTATTTTTAAATTACAGTGGTATAATTTATTCTTTTTCTTTTTTTTTTTAAATAGTGGCCACATGAATGTGCTAAATATTGCTAGTATTACAATGACTTATATGACACATATGAATGTTTAATTCAGGATATTTTTGCTAATTGCTCCTACAAATTAGCCTAAATATATTTAAAAACAGAATAAGGCATCAACTTGATAACTTTAAAGTTTCATTGCACTTATTAATTTCACTACGATTATCATACCATACATAGAAAATATATCCATGTTACAGTTTCATAGAAAATCATTATAAATACTTTTGCCGGGTTTTCACAGCCAGGGTCACTTTTAAGCTGCAAAAACGACTGGAATAACTAATTTGTCATCAAAATTGTTACCAAATTTCAGTATTTTATTTGAAGCACGTGTAAAGACCAACTAATGTTAATTAAGCTAATGCTAACGTTAGCTAAATGAGGATCAGGAAGGCTAGGCCAGACTATAAAACACCTCAGCATTGTTTAACATTAATTAAAATTAATAAAGTCTCACCTGATACTGATGAATCTCTTTTCCGCCTTTTTTCCTCGTTGGCTTTGTCCTATCTTCGAGCACATGTCTCGTGATGGGCTCTGAGCTTTTGCAGCCTCCGTGACAGACACGCGTTCACTTCACATAACGCTGAGTTACTATATTGATGATAGGTTCAACTTCTCCTCCTTCAGTCGCTCCCCTCCCCCACTCGCAACTCAGACTCCCCTCCCCAGCGCGGCAACAAGTTCACGCCAGGGTCATGTGCAGACAATATCGCAACAGACTTTACTGGTTCAGCAATATCACAACGACTTTTGCACTTCATTTCACTAGGCTATATTTTAATTAATTGGGTTAATGTTGTTTTAGATTTAATATTATATCACTGTTTACATTATTTGTAAATAAATATTTTATTATTGCATAAATGCAGTTAAATTACAAAATAAATAAAGGTGTATACAGTAGATAGAATACATTGGATGACATGGAATAAGTTGTAGGGATGTATTTACTAAAAGGGGTAAACATTTAACTGATAAAGTGGTTTTGATATCTTACTTTTTAATTAAGCACGTTATACACATCCACACACATACAGTAATGTATGTATTTACATACACAGCTAAAGCATAACATTATGACCACATTCAGTTTTATATCACTGTTTTACATTATTTGTAAATATATAATTTATCATTGAATAAATGCAGCTAAACTACAAAACAAATAAAGGTGTATACAGTAGATAGAATACATTAGATTATCTGGATTAAAATGTAGGGTTGTATTGCCTAAATGGGAAAAATATTTAACTGATAAAGTGGTTTTGATATTTTACTTTTAAGCACATTATAAGTGTTACACATCCACACACATAAGTATATACATACATACACAGCTAAAGCACAACATTATAACCACATTCAGTTTTATATCACTGCTTTACATTATTTGTAAATAAATCATTTATCGTGCAGTTAAATTACTAAATATATTTAAGGTGTATACAGTAGATAGAATATATTGGATGATATGGAATGATGTAGGATTGTACTAACTAAAAGCGGAAAATATTTAACGATAAAGTGGTTTTGATATATTATTTTTTAATTAAACACATTACAAGTGTCACATCCACAGTGTACAGTATGTACTGTATGCACATACATGACATTGTATGAGCATGACATTATAACTACAAGTAATAATGATAAAGCATGACATTATTACCAACGGCCTAATATTGTGTTGGTCCCCCTTTTAGTGTTTGCTGATTTTTTTGTAATTTCTTAAAATTAAATTAATTTTTTCAGCTTTTTTCAACACAGAATCTAGCAACACACATATTTAACTGTTTGAAATGAATATTGGGCAATATCAGGCACCTTTGTTTTATTTTCTACAAGGTTTAAAAGTTGGGGAAGGATCCATTTTTCTCAGTCCTGTTACCAAAAATCAAGTTACTTTTAAAAAGGGTTTTAAAAAATGTCAACTAATTATTTTGTCTTCCACTCACAAAACTGTTTATCTTTAAGAAATAGTTTGTAAAATGTTTGAATAATTTATATTTGTTACTAAAAATTCACTAAATATGTACACAAGGTGTATTTTTAAAAAAATGCAAAGCCATTTTTAATTTGTACAGGTGCAAGATTAAACAAATTGAACAAATCTTTCACAAAGTGCAAGATTACATTTTTTTAAGTCATGTAATTAAGTCAACTATTGGATAAATGATGAGCATAACACAGACTAAAAAAAATTTAACCTAATTTTTTAGAACAAAAATATTTAATAACAGGAATGAACACCCAGTAACAGGAATGAATATCCAGACACTCTGTGGATGTTCAGCTTGCTCTGGTGATAACTGTGGGTTGTGTGGAGGGATGTTTGAGGGCTTTTCTGTCTTTGATGCTATGGTGCATCTCTCTCCACTTTTTGCGGCATCTGCACTTTTCTCTCTGAGGTCATTGATCAGTTTCTTCCTGCCTGACTCTAGGTCCTTCCTGTATCTTTCCGATTCATTCATTCATTCATTCATTTTCTTTTCGACTAAGTCCCTTTATTAATCAGGGGTCGCCACAGCAGAATGAACCGCCAACTTATCCAGCATATGCACTTCCAGCCGCAACCCAGCACTGGGAAACATCTATACACATTCATTCACACTCATACACTACGGCCAATTTAGCTTATTCAATTCACCTGTATCGTGTGTCTTTGAACTGTGGGAGAAACAGGAGCGCCCGGAGGAAACCCACGCCAACACGGGGAGAACATGCAAACTCCACACACAAACACCAACTGACCCAGCCGAGGCTCGAACCAGTGACCTTCTTGCTGTGAGGTGATCATGCTACCCACTGCATATAATACATGTGATACATTGACCGGCCACTTTATTAGGTACACCTTACTAGTACCAGGTTCAACCCCCTTTTGCCCTCAGAACTGCCTTAATCCTTCATGGCAGAGATTCACCAAGCTACTGGAAATATCCCTTAGAGATTTTGCTCCATATTGACATGATAGCATCACACAGTTGCTGCAGATTCCATGATGCCAATCTCCCGTTCCACCACATCCCAAAGGTGCTCTATTGGATTGAGCTCTGGTGACTGTGGAGGCCATTTGAGTACAGTGAACTCATTGTCATGTTCAAGAAACCAGTCTGAGATGATTCACGCTTTATGACATGGTTCGTTATTCTGCTGAAAGTAGTTGACACTGTGGTCATAAAGGGATGGACATGGTCAGCAACAATACTCAGGTAGGCTGTGGCGTTGACATGATGCTCAATTGGTACTAATGGACCCAAAGTGTGCCAAGAAAATCTCCCCCACACCATTACACCACCACCACCAGCCTGAACCGTTGATACAAGGCAGGATGGATCCATGCTTTCATGTTGTTGAGGCCAAATTCTGACCGACCATCCGAATGTGGCAGCAGAAATGGAGACTCATCAGACCAGGCAACGTTTCTCCAATCTTCTCTTGTCCAGTTTTGGTGAGCCTGTGTGAATTGTAGCCTCAGTTTCCTGTTCTTAGCTGACAGGAGTGGCACCCGGTGTGGTCTTCTGCTGCTGTAGCCCATCCGCCTCAAGGTTGGACGTGTTGTGTGTTCAGAGATGCTCTTCTGCAGACCTCGGTTGTAACGAGTGCTTATTTGAGTTACTGTTGCCTTTCTATCAGCTGGAACCAGTCTGGCCATTCTCCTCTGACCTCTGGCATCAACAAGGCATTTGCGCCCACAGAACTGCCGCTCACTGGATATTTCCTCTTATTCGGACCATTCTCTGTAAACCCTAGAGATGGTTGTGTGTGAAAATCCCAGTAGATCAGCAGTTTCTGAAATACTCAGAGCAGCCCGTCTGGCACCAACAACCATGCCACGTTCAAAGTCTCTTAAATCCTCTTTCTTCCCCATTCTGATGCTCGCTTTGAACTGCAGCAGATCGTCTTGACCATGTCTACATGCCTAAATGCATTGAGCTGCTGCCATGTGATTGACTGATTAGAAATTTGTGTTAACGAGCAGTTGGACAGGTGTACCTAATAAAGTGGCCGGTGAGTGTACATTTTCTAATATAAGTAATGGTAACTGAAACCTAAAAGATTAAAGTAAATCATCTTACATTAACAATTTTCTACATGATTATATATGCAGCAGAGTATGCTACTCCTGTTACTATTACTCAGTCCTGTTATGGCTTATATGAGTAACAGGACTGAGGGTAACAGGACTGAGTTTTCAGCATATAATTATCACATTCATGCTAAATAGCCACATGGCAAACATGCTAATGGCATGAGGATATGGAGCACGTTTTAGTGGTTTATCAAAGATATGTATTTTTAAAATTAATAAATAACATCTAAAAATAATTTCAGTAACAGGACAGTATGTCGAGACTGACCATCTCTCACACAGTTGAAATATCATCAAATATATTGAAAATAAATGAGAAGACTTCCCCCTTTGGTCTCCCCATTGCTTTTAAAAGATCTGGATGATGCAACTTCCTGTTAAAAATATGCCTTATGGAATGTTCCAAGTTAATCAGAGGAGTAAATGTGTTAGGGTAACAGTAATGAGTGAAAACCTGGGGACACGACTAAAATGTGTATTTTATCAAAAATTTTATGACTTTTTTTTATTTTAAAAATAGGAAATCATTGATTTTATATAAAACTGCATGTAAATGCAAAAAAATAATTTTTGGAAGGATTTTAAATATATTCTAGCAAATTATAGAAGCAGGGAGTGGGGACATGCAACAGCTGCTATTTTTTAGTGTTCTACAGTTTTTAAAAATGATTTTAATTATTTATTCTAAATTTTGCAGTTTGTTAAACTTGAAGACACTTTGATTATTGCTAAAATGCATTTTAGAGTTCATTTTCATGAATTTTTATACATTTAATATTCTGGGGACATAAATGTTATCCATTTGGTGGAATGTCCCGTATATTCAGTCACCTTTCTATCAGAACCACATTAACTTCTTCAGCAGTCATGTGTGGGTCAGACGGCACGGGCCAGCTTTCACTCCCATGAGCATCAGTGAGCCTTGGCTGCCTGTGACAAGCTCTGCATCACTACTGTTCCCTCCTTGAACAGATTTCAAGATGAGTTCACTGACCACTGCAGAAACACCTCACAAGAGCTGTAACTTTGGAGATGCACTGACACAGTCATCTTGCCATCACACTATGGCCCTTATTAAACTCACTCAAATCCTTACACTAGTCCATTTTTAATTCCAACACATCAACTTTAAGGACAAAATGTTCCCTTGCTGCCTAATACATGCCACCTGCTAAAAGGTGCCTTGAGGAAGAGACGATCGGTGTTATTCACTTCACCTGTCTGTGGTCATAATGTTGTGCTTGATCAGTGTGTACACGGTATATCACAGCCAGTCTGCTTCTACAGAACTAGCAGCCTAAACTAAGGCTCATGACCAGAGGTGGTTAGGCCTTTGCTGTAGCTGACCGTCACCTGTAAAGCAGCTCGTCATTCATTTTAGAATTGCCTGAACTCTCAAGGACTTTAAATAGTCTCTTTTTCTTTCAAGTTGAGGACAGGGTTGCCAACCTTGTTGCTATGAAATATGGGACAAAATTTAACTAGTGTAGCCATGCAAATTAGCATATGCATTCTGTCATTGCATCATATTTACATTTACTGTTTAAAGAGTACATTCTGTACTGTACATTATTTAAAAAATGTTAAACTAAAAGCTAAATCAATAAAGCCTTCTCAACACCACTGCTGCTTCAATCTGTGGAGCAACCAATAAACAAGACATGGGAAATCACGTACAGGGTAAATCAGGCAAGCTCAACATATGGGATGTCCCGGCTAATACGGGGCGGTTGGCAACCTTAGTTGAGGACACGACAACTCTACCAGTGTTTTCTAATATTATATATATATATATATATAATATATATATATAATATATATATATATATATATATATATATACACACAATTGTGATTTACTATGTATTATATTTCTGTTTTAGTGTTGTACTTTTACTTTGTGAAATACTTTGATCAACCTTGGTTGTTTTTAAATAAGGTTGACATTGAGAGCTGACATCAAGCCTGACTGGAAGAGTGTTTGAATGCTTCAATTTAGCTTGCATTACTCTTTTCATTTATCTCACTGGGCACACTTCACTCTCACCTGCAGTTTTGTACATCTTTCCTCCACACCACTTCTCTAGTGAACGGCTGTTCAGCACTGATGGTGTGCATGTACTCTATAAATCAATCTACTTTTTGTAATGTTAACCTGTAAAAATATAGACAGTCTTTTTTGAGTAAACACTAGGAATGCCCAGCGCTTCAGAGCAGCTGACACAGAAGCAGCTCTTCCCCCAAGCTCCATCTCCCTCTTAAA
>CAIGQS010000556.1:0-22627 GCA_903798195.1 Danio kyathit | reverse complement strand
TATCCAGCACATGTTTTACGCAGCAGATGCTCTTCCAGCTGTAACCCAACCCTGGGAAACACCCATACACACTCTTTCACACACATACACTACGGCCAATTAGGTTAACCAATTCACCTATACCCGCATGTCTTTCGACTGTGGGGGAAAGCGGAGTACCTGGAGGAAGCCCATGCGAACACGGGGAGAACATGCAAACTCCACAGTAAATAATTCAATACAATGAATCCTTATTAAAGTTATGAAAATGACATTTGTTTTATTATTATGGTTAAACACTGCACAAATCTCATGTGTTCTGAATTGTGGGTCCTGGTCAACTATATTACCAACTAAACACGACACATCCTGCAATGTGACTATATGATTGCTGAAACGATATATTGTGCAGCCATAGCAGCAAGTTTTGAACTAAAATGTTATTGTTTCTAATGCAGCATATACGGCTATATGTAAGAACATGTATGCTTTAAAGGGTCAGTTCACAGTTAAAATAGTTTAGATGGTGTAGGAGAGCTCCCTTATCCTCCGTAGATGGCAATGCTCCCGTTCAAAGTCCAGAAAGGAAACAAAAACTTTGTCAAAAGATTTAATGTGATTTCAGTGGTTCAACTGTATTCATACTAAGCTCCAAGAACAATTCTATGCGCCAAAAAAAATTATAACTTTGTTGCCAATGACTTCTTTTTCACAAAAGGTTAGGATGTGTGTTTATTAATAGAAATACACTGTAAATAATTGCTGAAAGATTTACAGTATTACTGGCCATTTTGATAGTAATACTGTAATACTGTAGTTTTACAGCACAATTGGAATTATTAATTTACATTGCGCTTGCCAATTTTACAGTATTACTGGCAATTTTTTACAGTATTACTGGCAAAATATTCAAGCACAGTGTAATTTAACAATTAAAACTCTACTGTAGTTTTACAGCACAATTGTAATTGCTAATTTATAGTGTACTTGTAAATTTAAAATACTACTGGCAACAGTAATACTGTAAATTTTACAGCACTGTTTTACAGTGTATGAAATAAACCATTAGATTGAGCAGTGTGGCACGCAATGGATGTTTTGCCCATAGTAAACGTGCACCTGACCTGAGGTAAAAGATAAGCAAATAAAGTAGTTTTCCTATTTTTTGGTGTACAGAAGTGTTCTTGGAGGTTCATATGATTGCAGATGGAATGTTTTTATAATATCACTACAACACCAAGAGTTTAAACCATCTTTAATTTAAAAATTGTAGTAAAAATGATTACAACTTAATTATAAGAATGTGGATATAAACTAAATAAAACATTGATACATATTGTAATTCATGTCAAAAGACTGAAATACCAGCCTGATCTCACAAGGAAATATAACTATTTTACATTTTCAGTCATATGAAATTACATATGAAGTACAAATTTGTACGAGTTAGCTACTAAATCAAAAAGTTATGAATTGCCCTTGTTGGAAATCCCAAAATTATCTCATGCTAATTCGTAATTTTTTGATCTAATTCGTGAATTTGTACAATCTCATTTGTATATTTTAGTATGATTTGTATGGTTTGATTTTGGGTTTAGGCGTGAGGTTTGGGGCTACACCTCCTTCTAAAAATCATAAACATTTCTAAAACTGTATGAATTTGTATGAATTAGCCACTAAACTGACAAAATGTAAAATAGTTACATTTTCTCATGAGATCAAGCTGGAAATACTGTATGAAAAATTGGAATTTGTTTTACAAGTGAACAGTATACAAGTCACTCAAAGTAAAAATACAAAAATAACACAGGATTCACCATCTGGAATAGGTCAGGACAAACTTGACCTTCTGCCTTTATGATATGGTTTACAAATCTCATCAAAAATTGAATGCCTGTACAGTTTCAGACTCAATTTGATATGAAACCCCACTTTCCAAAATCCAATCAATTCCCAGTGGATAAAATCTAGTACTGCCCTACTTTTTTTTCCCTTCACATTGAATATTTAAGGCCACTCAAAAATGCTGCATTACAGAAGTAAAATCGGTTAGGATTGTTGTATCATGTTGTATTTAAAATGAAAGATAATATATATATATATATATATATATATATATATGCACAACACTACCCAAAATCATCCATTCCTCCAATTAAATCAAGCCATTTAAAACTAGTTCATAAGCTAAATGGTTAAACCAACCCTTAAAATGTGTAACACACTCCATAAATAGGCAGTAGCTGGAGCGAGAACATTGAGCTCCATAATGCAATCACAGACTCCTCTCTGCAGTAATCAGCATCAAATGACCAGACAGAATCTCTTCAGTGACCTGTACACTAATCAAGGTTACCATGTACATAGACCCGGCAAGACACACTGCAATTATCCATTCACTCTCTCCAGCAAGCATGTCTAAAGCATTAACAGAGGTTTTGAGTACCATTGCCATGGATCACTTAACTGGGCTTATTTATGGTTAAGCGCACCATGTATTATCTATGGATGGTTTCCTTGGAAAGAATGACACGGAGGCTTTAGTGTAATCTATATAATGTATTCTTGTAACTAACCTGATCATTTTTTTTTTTGAGGCGGATATACACATTTGCTGAACTAAAAAAGAAAGATGGCTTATCATGAGTTTTTGTTTATTTTAAAATGATTTGTTTGTTTGTTGAGGAAAACAAATGTCATACAATTTTAAACACTATTTACAGAAGATGGACTCTACATTGTCATTCAGGGCAGCAATAGTTTTAATGCCAACAAAGGCATAAGAATTATTATTATTATTATTATTATTATTATTATTATTATTATTATTATTATTATTATTATTATTATTATTATTATTATTATTATTATTATTATTATTATTATTATTATTATTATTATATTTTATGCTTTGTTATACTGTATATATATACACACAGTTGAAGTCAGAATTATTATCCCCCCTGTTTATTTTTTTTCCCCAGTTTCTGTTTAACGGAGGGAAGATTTTTTCAACACATTTCTAAACATAATAGTTTTAATAACTCATTTCTAATAACTCATTTTTTTTTTATCTTTGCCATGATGACAGTAAATAATATTTTACTAGATATTTTTCAAGACACTTCTATACAGCTTTCAATACTTTCTATACAGCTTAAAGTGTCATTTAAAGGCTTAACTGGGTTAATTAGGGGCAAGTTAGAGTAATTAGCCAAGTTATTGTATAACGATGGTTTGTTCTGTAGACTATCAGGGGAAAAAATAGCTTAAAGGGGCTAATAATTTTGTCCCTAAAATGTTTTTAAAAAAATTTAAAACTGCTTTTATTCTAGCCGTAATAAAACAAATAAGACTTTCTCCAGAAGAAAAAATATTATCAGACATACTGTGAAAATTTCCTTGCTCTGTTAAACATCATTTGGGAAATATTTAGAAAAAGAAAAAAGAATTCAAAGGGTGGCTAATAATTCTGCCTTTAACTGTATATATATATACACTCAAAGGCCGCTTTATTACTTTATTAGGTACACCTGTCCAACTGCTTGTTGACACAATTTTCTAATCACATGGCAGCAACTCAATACATTTAGGCATGTAGACAGGGTCAAGACGATCTGCTGCAGTTCAAACTGAGCATCAGAATGGGGAAGAAAGGTGATTTAAATGACTTTGAACGTGGCATGGTTGTTGGTGCCAGACGGGCTGGTCCATGTCAACATTGGGATGTAAAAAAATAATTACAATTAAATCATTGTAAATCAACAGTTAAACGGTCAGTAATAGGTTTTATTATTATTATTATTTACAAAAAAATAAATAAATAAATAGTACACATTAGCAGCAAATAAATTAGCAAACAGTTCAGCTTATTAAAATTAATAGCTATTATAAAGAAATAGAATCAAGTTATCAAATCTCATTAATCTTTTCTTCATTGTATAACTTACACATTCTGATTAAACAGCAGCGAATGAATCTCATTTATTATGATTTTTCTTTTGATTACATTAAATAACAGAGGTGTCACTTTAAAAATGCACACATCTAAAGTTATAATGAAAGCATTCGATTGCTGTCCTAATTTTTATGCTTATTTAGGACAAAATTAGTTGTGTTCAAAAAAACAAACACACCAAGATCGACATCTTTAGACGTTATTATTATTAATTAATAACCCATTAAAACCCAGATTTTTGCTTCGCATCAAATCATGTGTACAGAATCTGTTTGGGAAACAGCGTCTATTTATCACTATGGAGTGCGTCAGCTGACAGTCACACACCACTATATGACTGTTTTGAGGATTGCATAGGAGGGGCAATGGCACCTATAATGAGAAGGAAAGGGAATCTCGCCGTTTTTATATTTATTTCAAAGAGTTTTCATGCCTAAATAAAATGAAAGCACAGAACAGATTCACATTTAAGAGCAATGGGTGGCTCCTGGTCATTCGGCAGTATGAGTTGCGTATAGGAAGGATTGGCTCTTTAATGTTTATTGCCACCCTTTATAGAAAGATTGAAAACACGGGAGAAATACGTGAAAATACCTTTACCGAATGATAGCAGGATAGAACTGTAAAATACGGGAGAATCCTGGAAAAAAACTGAAAGGTTGACAGGTATGAACTGGTATTTCAGAAACTGCTGATCTACTGGGATTTTCACGCACAACCATCTCTAGGGTTCACTGAAAAAATAACTCTTAAGTTTTACTTTAAAAAATCCAAACTAAAAACACTTACTCAAAACTATTTTTAATCTTCAAACTAATGATGATTAAACTCTAACAAGTCTTTCTCTTAAATTTAAACACCTAAGATTGCTTTTATTTTCAAAATATTCTACTCTTAATTCAGTCCCATGCAAAGCATTCTGGGAACTACACATCCATTATGACATATCGATTATTAAGTTTGCAATGATTAGAAAATATTTAAATATTACAAGTAAATGAATATTAATATTTAACTATTTCCAATCGTTTCATTTATTACATGAAGTAAATGTGTAAATATTTAATATTTACATAGAAAATTCTAGTTATCCTTGACACTTAATATTACAATTTAAAGATTATGACAGAAATTTATTAGATTTTACCACACCAAAAAGTCATTTCTTTCAGCGTTTACAGAGAATGGTCAGAAAAAGAGAAAATATCCAGAGAGTGGCAGTTCTGTAGGCACAAATGTCTTGTTTATGCCAGAGTTCAGAGGAAAATGGCCAGACTGGTTTGTGCTGATAGTTGTCAATATGGACCAAAATCTCTGAGGAAAATTTCCAGTACCTTGTCGAATCTATGCCACAAAGGCTTAAGGCAGTTCTGAAGGCAAAAGTGGGTCCAACCTGGTACTAGTAAGCTGTACCTAATAAAGTGGCCGGTGAGTATATGTATATATGTATATACACACACACATAAATAGTTGAAGTCAGAATTATTAATAATTAATACTAGATATTTTTTAAGTTAATAGCATTCAACTTAAAGATCAATTTAAAGACTTAACTAGGTTAACTAGGCAAGTCAGGGTAATTAGGCAAGTCATTGTATAACAATATTGACCTTAAAATGGTTTAAAAATGTATAATCATATATTACATATATATCATCCTATGTGATATTTTATATAATTGTGTGTACTTTTATACGATAATAATAATGCATTTGCTGCTGATTACTGAAGGGAGCAATGCAATATATGCATACTCTTCCCTCCATCATTTATTTAATACATGCTCTTAAAGTATTGAGGTCATCATGTGTGTTTATGCACATGGCAGTAGAACGTCATTGCTGATGAATTATTGTCTTTTTGCCCCCAGTCCAAATGAGCACAATCTCATGGATTCATCGAGATAATTCTTTACCAGCGTGCTTACCCAGAATGCAACAACACACTTGAGCACTTAAGTAATACTTGACCTTGCTGGGATCAGAAGAGCTTCGTCTGCACCAAATTTGTTCCAAGCCAGATTGAGCCTCTTCTGAATTCCTCATCTAGGGTTGACCTTGCAGGCTGACAGCAACCAGTAGCAGATAATAATGGATTTTGTGCCGGGGAGCTTATCTTAAACAAGCCAATCTTCACCTGTGTGTGTCTCACTACATAGCTTGGTTAAAAGAGAGGTCAGCTTTACTGTGTGCATTTAATGAGACTCAAGCGTGATTGGGAGTGTGCACCTGATAAGGCTGTTTACAGCCCCGTACTGTGAGGAACGCTAATGCCGCAGAGTTGCAACTCTAAACACACTGTTCAAAGCTCAAACGTGTTGGAGAACAAGGCGCTGCTTATAAACAATTTAAGCATTATTGTTGTATTGATTATGTGGTTTTGCTAAATTTGGGCAGGGATTTGGAAAGAGACACACATTTTTAAATGTAAATCCTGCAGTCATTTTCAAGAAACAGTCTCAAAACTGTACAAAATGTTCTGTTTTTTTGGTATGGATGTAGGATGGATGGATGGATGAAACTGTATATGATGGGTTGATGGATGGATGGATGGATGGATGGATGGAACCATTTATGACAATGAAATAATAAATGTAATTAGACCTAATAATGGATAGAACTGCAGATGATTGGTGGATGAATAGCAATGTAGATGACAATGGATGGCTGGAATAATAAAAGGATATTAAAATAGATGGATGTCTAGATGGGTGATAAAACTGCATATGATTATATATGGATGGATGGATGGATGGATGGATGGACCTTAGGTGATGAGTTGACAGTAGGTGGATTTACTGTATGTATGGAACCAATGGATTAATGAATGGAACTACAGATGACAATGAGTGGATGAATGAAGCTATTAAGGATGATGGGTGGATGGAAATTTAGATGATAATAAATATATGAAAAAATGGATGAAACCATAAATGATAATGATAAATGATAATGGATGGCTAGAGCCATATGCAATGATAGACTGAAGGACAGATTGATGGATTTACTGATGGATGGAGTCATAGATGATGATGGATGCTTTGATGATGATGGATTGATGCATGTATTGAAGGAACCTTAGATGATGATTAGATGGCAGTATATTAATGGATAGATAAGTAAATAACAAAAATCATATATACTTCCATTGAGTACCAACACCAGCTGTTACTAAGCTTCAGCCTCAAAAACCATTAAGAACACACATCCTGATCGAATACAGTCTTTATGATTTTTATATTTGCCAACCATCAGACTAATGTTTTCCCTGTATTGGATAATAGAACCCTCTAAATCAGGGGTCTACAACCACCGGGTCAAGATATTCTGAGAAAAAAATAAGTAAACAAGTATTGAACACGTCATGTTTTTTTTTTTTTTTTTTTTTTTTTTTCTGGGAATAATATTTCTAAAGGAGCTGTTAACATGGAATAAACCAGATTTTGATTAAAAACCCAAACAATACAAACTTAAAAATAAAACAAAACGAAAAAAAAAATGACAGATTCAATTCAATTCATGTTTATTTATATAGAGCTTTTTACAAAGCAGCTTAACATAGTTCTAGTAAAGTCCAGATTTCAGAGTTGAAGTTTAGTTCAGTGTGGTTTATATTTCACTGCTGAAAGTTCAAACACTGAAGAGTAAATCCACCGAAGCGCAGCTCCACAAGTCCTGTTCCAAGCAATCCGGTGGTGACAGTGGCGAGAAAAAAAACTTCACCAATTGACAAAGTGAAGGGGGAAAATAAGACCTTGAGAGGAACTACAGTAGGCTCTGTTGGGCACGACCATTATTCTTCTGGCCAAACATCGTGTGTGGAGTTGCAGTCTAGGTGCCGGAGGAGAAGCTGGACGTCCATCGTGGAGAAGGTGCAGGTGTGAGTAGGTCACCGGTGGGGGGTCAGGCTAGCTTAAACGGTCAATGCGGGGACTCGTCTGTCACGGTGGTCTTTCAGGAATCAGTTTGTTGCATTCCATTCCTCAATGACGACCACAGCATCAGCTCGGGATACTGCCTGGTCCAGGATTATGGATACCTTGGGATCATCTCTTCACTGGTCTTGGATTGCATCAATGGCACTGCCTAGTTGCTAGGAACCTCGGAATGAGAATCCCCAGGTGGAAATAGAGAATAAAGAAAATAATTAGCATAGCTGCTGTTCATAGTGTATTTAAACGAGATGCAAGAATGGAGTGGTATAAATGAAAATAGTAGTTATATAAACAATCATAGAAACAAACATGTAAAGCATATGAGAGTTTCTAACACAATGTCTGGTGTATAAGGAGGAGTGTGTCAAGCCAGCTCACCTCCATGCACACGTTCATGCATCATACCGTTATGTGATGCATTGAGTGTATGCTTTACTAAAAAGATAGGTCTTTAATGTAGTTTTGAACTGGGAGAGTGTGTCTGAGCCTCAAACATTATCAGGAAGGCTGTTCCAGAGTTTAGGAGCCATAAATGAGAAGGCTCGACCTCCTTCACTCGACTTTGCTATTCTAGGTACAGGTACTACCAGAAGCCCTGAGTTTTAAGATCTTAAAGAGCAGGTTGGATTGTAGCGAGACAGAAGGTTGTTTAGATAAACAGGAGCTAGGTTATTTAAAGCTTTATAGGTAAGAAGTAATATTTTATAATCAATATGGAACTTAACAGGCAGCCAGTGTAGGGAGGATAAAATTGGGGTGATATGATCATATTTTCTAGACCTGGTAAGAACTCTGGCAGCTGCATTTTGTACTAGCTGAAGTTTTTTAATAGAGGATGAGTTATGTGTATTAACAATGAAATGACACAAGGAGAACTACTGAACTACTGAAATGTATTTAATACTTTATATAAAAGTTTTTTTTTTTTTTTTTTGGTGATGGCAGCTTAAAGATGCCTCTCATGTGGAGAATGAAGTCACATGCATTGACCACGTGTGAGTCTTTCACAGACTTCAAATGAGGGTAAAAATCTTGTAGGTTCTGTGGGTCTCGTCTATCAAATCTGATCTTAATTTAGTATTCTCTATCAGATTCAAGTCAGGTGATTGGCTGGGCCATTCTACAGCTTGATTTTCTTTCTCCTAAACCACTTGAAAGTTTCCTTGGCTTTGTTTTGGATCATTGTCTTGCTAAAATGTCCACTCTGGTTTCATCTTCATCATTGTGCTAATGTAGACAGAAACAGTAGTCATTTACAATGAGGAAGGGCAGAGGGTTGGTGAAGAACTACTGAGAGATTTCAGCTGCTGTCTAGGCTTTCACTGCCTTTCTACATCTCCATTTCTTCAGGTGTTCAATACTTTTCCCTTGTGTCAATTAATTTATTACACATACATCGTAAACTAATTAGTTGTCTTTTATTGCATACTGTATATGGATTTATTTGGTTGTTATCAACATCAGGTGAACATTTCAAGTCAACAGCACTTCACACATCAAAAATGATGACGTGCTCAATACTTACTTTCCGCACTAGCTATGCCATTGTACTTTTTTGTGCCAGTATCCAAAATTACACACATAAAAAACATTTTCAAATGATTTATTTCTATTCATTTTATTTTATATAGACAGTTTCTTTATTTGGTGCTTTCATGTTCTGTAGATTAAATGAATGTAAACAAAATGAATGCTTGTTTCTTTTTCTCAAAGATCTACATGTATATCTACAACCTCTGACCCTGACACTGGTCTGCACTCCACAGTAATATTTTCAAAAGGCTGAAGACCCCTGCTCCAAATCCCCTATACAAACTTCCAATGAAAAAATCTATTGATCTATTCATACAGTACCTGCAGTGAACTGTAGAAGACATCAGTATATATAAGGGGAAAATAACCTTCAAAGTTCAATGCGTCAATGCCAACATTCAAAGTTTGTCTCGTCCTCTTGTCCCTGCTACAGCTTCTATAGAAATCTTCTTTTTCAAAAGCTAGAAACAAGACAGCTCATTCAAATCCTTGCAGCATGCAATCCATCATAATAGAAGTTGTGAAGACAATCAGTGCCTTCAGTGTTATGGTGAACCCAGTTTAAGGATACCTACTCCAAATTCAAGATCGCATTTCATGAATTTGAAGAAATTTGAATTCATGATCACCAATGAAGGACAAAAAAAGTCTGTGAAATGATGCAGGAACCTGAGCACCACAATAATCCGAAACCCCAAAAACCATCACGCAACAGTAATCTCACACTTCCCTAAATCTCATGCCAAAAAACCTGATGCCAAAGTAATTCTCCAGATGTGAAGTCATTTGTATGGATAAATCTGCCCTAAATTATGCACGCTAGCTGAATGCTGAATACATTCAGAAATGAAGACTTTGCATGTTAACCTATGCTATAGATGACAAATGCGCTGGCATAGATTGGTTAAAGAAAAGGGAATGATGTCATTTATCTGCACTGCCAATATAACACTTTCCACATATCTTAATCCAACTTTTTCTTTTTTACAATAATGAGATTTTTGCTTCAATTGTATAGAAGGCTTAGTTAAAAAGTGCTAATGTTTCTTGCAGTATCACTCATTTTCTTGCAGATTAATTCAGAGCGAGCTGATATCACTGTCTTGAAAGTAAAATTGCTTTTCAACACCTTTGCTTAACTTTTTTCATATAGGTTATTAATATTTTGAACTACAATCCATATTTAGGCCTAAATTAGCAAGGTGAAGAAAAAAGACGTTTTTCTACCTGTCATGCAGAGAATAATTAAAGATTGAACATTTTGTATCAGTTAATTAATTGCGCGCTCATAATTAATATGCTAAATATCACTATGACAACTGAGATCACTTATGTATGAAATGTTTCATATTCAGCTCAATTCATTTAATCGTTTAGGGTTGGTACGAGTCTCTTATGCTCCTATGCTCAGCAAGGCTGTGCTTATTTCATAGAAAATACAGTTATGCGAGATATTGCTAAATATATACAGAAAATACAGAAAAAATGGGTGGAAGCTGGGTCTATTCTGCGCAAGCTATGATGACTTTCACCTTGATAGTTTAGCGCGGATGTATACCTGACCGGTGAGCCGTCTGGGAAAGAAGTGCCCTTCTGAATTAAATCAGCAGGATGCCTGACTCTAACTGCAGTTGAGCAGTTTCACTTTAACTCACGAACATTTAATTCATGCCTTCGTGACAAACTGGGGTATTAGACACAAATAAATGAGTAAGGACAGGTGAGAGTGTTATGGATTTTAATAACGCACGCCAAATGAGAAAAAAAAAAAACTTCCGCATTTCGCGATGTGTGTGTGTGTGCGTCTGTGTGTCTGTGCGGTCCTTTACTGACAGCCGCCTGTGTGGATCTTTTCGGAAAATATGGCGAAAAGTCCTACATGACGGTAATAGTTTGTCAGTATTGCCACTAATATCTGCATTCTCCACGTCTTAATTCCATTTCTGTTTAGTTCAGTTGTGACTTTAGTCACATTAAGTAATCAAAAATCGCTGTTTACATGGTAGACTCTTAATCAGAGTATTGTTTTAATCATATTAAAATCGTATTAAAGTATTGTTGCCCATGTAAACATACTCAATGTTTGACACCGTCAGGGCTCTGTGAACTCTATGCCTTTGTGAAGCAGCATTTTCTGTATGTACATACACCAAAAGCAAGTATGAAATCACTGTTTGGAGCTTATGTAGGCCTACAGTTCAACATTCATGTTTAACTAAATAAACAGTTAGTAAACTCAAGTACATCTTATTGCACATCATTTATTTTCATCACCAATTATCATAGTAGAACAGTTTCTCAAGCAGTTTGTGATGCAGTTTGGAAACAGGAGATGAGCCCCTGGTCTAATGCGTCACCTGGCTTGTGAAACCCGTTCTCAAAGACTTATTATTTGGGTAGCACACATATTCTGAATGCCTTCGGCAGAACTCAAATGAGCCATTTTAATCTAGATTAATCTAGATTAAAAAAATTAATCTACGCCCACCTATAAATATAATATAATATGATATAATATAATATAATATAATATAATATAGATAATATAGATAATATAATATAATATAATATAATATAATATAATATAATATAATATAATATAATATAATACAATATAGATAATATAATATAATATACAGTAATATGATATGATATGGTATAATATAATATAATATAACATAATATAATATAATATAATATAATATAATATAATATAATATGATATGATATAATATAATATAATATAATATAGTATAATATAATATAATATAATATATTATAATATAATATAATATAATATAATATGATATGATATGATATGATATGATATGATATGATATGATATGATATGATACGATACGATACGATACGATACAATACAATATAATATAATATAATATAATGGCTGTTTTGGCACAGAAAAAAAAACATGTTTCTGTTGTCATCGCAGAAAATCTGTTAGCTTGAAAAGCTGTTGTCAGAACTAATTTGTTTATTGAGCCTTACAGACTTTGATGGCTTGTTCATGTGCGTTTCTTTCTGCTTTTCTTTTGTTTTAGTTGTTGTTGTGAGTGTGTTGCTGCAGTTTTGTGGAAGTACAATGTTGTATTCTCTTTAATTGCTTGTGATTAGATCAGCCGTTTATCCACCTGAGACTGCCTCCATCTGCTGGGGATGGTGTGTTTGTTTTATAACACACACACCGACACAAAAACACGCGCACACACACACACACACACACACACACACACACACACACACACACACACAACACACACACACAAACACACACTTTTATGTTTCACCTTATGAAAAAAAAAGAAAGCTTACAAAAAAACACCTCTGTCTTTTTCTCTCTGTAACACATAAACATTGAAATGCATGACAAACTACAGGAGTGCGAGACCATTTTCAGTTTAGTTTAAATCTGCATTCCAAAGCACCAGAAATGTAACAAACAAAAATTCCAAAAATGGTAATGCTGCATTATGTCTAGCAATTAAAAACATATATACTTCAACGGTACAAACACACAAACCTGATTCTGTTACTGTTGTCAAGACTACACCCCGCTACAACCCATTTATGAATATTCATCACACAACTTTGAACAATACATACATATTTGGCCCACATTTTACAATGAGGTTTAATTAGTTAAAGTATTTACTAACATAAATAAGGTATGAACAATTTATTAATCACTTATTAAGCATTTATTAACATAGTTCAACATTTTCTAATGGATTATTAAAATTCAAATGTATGCTTGTTAACACTAGCACAGTGAGTTCACATGAGCTAACAATGAATAACTGTATTTTCATTAACTAATGTTAAAAAACAAGCAAATACTGTAATAAAGGTATTGTTCATTGTTTGCTCGTGTTAGTAAATACATTAACTAATACAACCTTATTGTAAAATGTTACCAATATTTGTACTGCTATTAAAAAAAATAAATACATAGTGTTTGAAAACATATACAAATCAAATAAAGAAACTAAATATTCTAGCATAATAATAATAATAATAATAATAATAATATCTTACATTTATATATCGTTTTTCCAGACACTCAAAGTTTGGGGGACACATTTTTGGGGGAAACTTGTCATCCACCTGGATGATGAAACAGCAGCCATATTGCTCCAGACTGCACACCACACACCAGCTGATTGGTGGAGAGGAGACAGAGTGATGAAGCCAATTATGATATGGGGATGGTTAGGAGGCCATGATGGACTGAGGCCAGTGGGCAAAACTGGCCAGCATGAAAGGGTTAAACCCCTACACTTTTACAAAGGACATCCTGGGATTTTTAATGACTACAGAGAGTCAGGACCTCGGTTTAATGTCTCATCTGAAAGACGGTGCTCACTGAGCAGTATTGAGTCCCCACCAATATACTGGAGCATTAGGACCCACAAAGACCACAGGTTGAGCACCCTCTGCTGGTCTCACTAAGGCCCCATTTACACTAGTATGTTTTAGTTTTAAAACGCATACATTTTTCTACGGTTACGCCATCCGTCCACACTACGCCCGAGTTTTTGAGCCCCCAAAACGGAGTGTTTTGAAAACGCTGGAGAGGCCGTTTTCATTTTAAAATGCTGCTACTCCGTCTCAGTGTGGACGGGGGAAAACGGAGACATCTGAAAACGTCTTCATCCTCTCCTTGTAAGTTCAGATTTTGCAAGTTTGATATGGATAACAAACTCCTGAGGACACGACGGGTAAATCTTCAAAGGGATCAGTGTACTTTATAACCTCATTCACATCACCCTGGCTAACAGACGTCAAAAATGTTGAGGCGTCGTGTATCTGCATAATATGACCGTCATCTTCACTGTATGCATATTTATACCAAAACGGAGCCTATAACATTGCTGCCTCCTTTCATTTTCATTGAAAATAGGAAACATTCCCTCTCTTTCATTGAATATCAGTTTTAATAATCAATAATGGCCATTATAAAAGTGTTACGTACAATAAGTTTATACAATATAGGAAATAAAAGCAAGCAAACCGTCAGCGGTTACATTAATTAAAATATTAACCTAACTTGTATTTGCGCTTAGCCAAAACATGTTAGTGAGAACAAGAGAACAACTGAGAACAAGTAATAGATTCAAAAGACCAAAGTCGGGGAATATGTCACTAGATATAGACAACAAGATGAATTAAATATCACGTTTAACAAATATAGTGAGTTTTTAGATCCAGCGGTAGATCCTTGATGAACAGTCCGATGCTCACAGCTCTCATATGGTATGGGCTCAAAGCACACTGCAGTGCATGCCAGAGTGTGTGTGTGTGTGTGTGGTCACTTAATGTGCGTTTTTACCGTTTTAATGTAGATGCAGCTCTGTTCAGAAACGCTGGGTGAAATGCTAGTGTGGACGCGGATCGTTTTCATTCTAAAACGCCGTTTTAAAACTAAAACATGTTAGTGTAAACGGGGCCTAACACCACTTCTGTCAGCGACCTAGCTTTCCCATGTGGTCTCCTATCCAGGTACTAACCGGGCAAAGCAATGCTTAGCTTCAGTGGGCGACCATGTGAGAATAGCAGAGAGCTAGCTGCCTGCAATAGAACATAAACTCTGACATTTGACACTAAAATCTGCAATAACGAATTGCTTTGCTATTAAATGAATGAGTTCAATTTTAAAAACACATTAAAATAGAAACACTTATGTCAAATTGCAGTAACATATACAGTATATGTTTACTCTATAAGATCCCTGCAATTGTCTGTACCTTCATTATAATTCTCATCCATCAAAACTTTACAGGCGAGACAATGGTTTGCTATCCATCCAAGAAATGAAGTTTGCATATAATCTGTGCTTGAATGTTCTGACATTCATTTCATTCAGTCTATATATAACAACACCTTCTTTAGAAACAATCACAGAACATGACAGAGCTTGAATGAACAATTCAGTGACAAATGGCCATGAATAACAATGCCCTCTTTGATGCAATATTTGTGTTTTTTTTTTTTATAAATGAACACTGTTTTGGATTGTTTGAATGCATTTGATTACTGGATCACTGCAATGAACTTTCCTTGAGTTTAGCAGCTTAACATGATAAGGTGAAATTGGGTTTTCACTCATAGAACTGCCACTTGTTTAATATTTAGACTTTTTTTGACCATGCTCTGTACACCCTAGAAATGGTTGTGTGAGAACATTACAGTAGATCAGCATTTTTTAGAAATACTCAGACCAACTTATCTGGCAACCATGTCACATTCAAAGTAGAGCTGCACGATTCTGGCTAAAATGAGAATTTTGCTTGAAAAAAAAGATCACAATTTTCTCACGATTCTGTAGATGTAAAATAAAGGTTAAAATGAGTCAGCTATTATTATTGTTATTTCTCAAACATATGGTAAAACAACTATAATAATAATAATAATAATAATAATAATAATAATAATAATAATAATAATAATAATAATAATAATAATAATAATATGTGTAGGTCTACTGTTGGTTAAAATGGTAAATTTTTAATAGACTTTGAATGATGGACTTGACCAGACTTTAAATACGTCCTGGTCATTAATGCACAGTAAAGTGACGACATCAGAATACAACTTTTCATAATTCTGATGTTGAATTATTATGTTTGAGACATAGCCTATGCTTGCAATCTGCCATTGAGAACATTGTTAGACCATTTATTCACTGGTAAAATCAGACATTTGTCATTATCAGATACCCTCTTACATTATATTCAACATCATATAGGCTAGAGTAGGTATACTGACACTGTTAAACAGTTACTTTTATGCACAACTCTCTGTGTTCACTATGAAAAAAAAGCACATTAAATGCTTGTCGTAATCATAACTGTAAAATGCGATATGGTTATTTAAATGATGTGCGTGCTTTCGGTTTCATTTTCACTGCTAAGTGCTGTCCATACTTCCCGCGCGGCTCCCAAACGATCACTCTGACTTTTAAACTTTACCGTTTAAATTAGAATGTGCTTTTAAAATTTTATTAAAGATGGCACTGTTCTTAAAAAGTAAAAAGAAAACTGCTGTACTTGTAAAGTATTAATGTATAGTAGCCTATTCATCAAAACCTGGAAATGTTATATATGCTAGTTTTTTTTTTTTTTTACAATTTTTATACATTTTGAAATTTATGTTGCATGTACATATGTATGAAAGCCCGTTCACACCACTGAATGATTAAAAAAAATATTAATAATAAAAAACAAATAATAAAAAATATATATAAATTCAGAATTCTGAGTTAAGTCGCAATTCTGAGTTATTAGTCAGAATTCCAAGTTATTCCGAGCAATTCTGACTTTATAACTCTGAATTCTGACTTTATTACTCAGAATTATGACTTAATAACTCGCAATTCTGACTTAATAACTCTGAATTCTGAGTTAATAACTCGCAATTCTGAGTTTATAACTCAGAATTCTGACTTTATAACTCAGAATTCTGACTTTATAATTAAATATTTATTTATTTATTTGTTTATTTTTTTTCAGTGCCGGGAACGGGCTTCCATACATATGCCATATTTGTATATCTTTGAAATCTAAACTTTAACTTGTATTTTAAATATATGATTTGGAATGACTTAAGTTAGAAATTAGATCTGCTGTTTGTCATTTACAGTAGACCTATGTGTGTCAGAAAAGCGAGTGATTAAATGCATACAGTGCTTGACCAATTCATATGTGCGGTATTTCCGTGATTTGGTGTGAATGTAAAATTCACGTTAACCGCGCACCGACCACTGTTTTCAAGCAGACTTGGGTACGGTTTGCGGTCCCTTCGTCTGTGCACACGGATAATAACTTTAATTATATTCTACCTCTAAGCATCAAGCATGGCAAAATTGCTTGAGTCTGTTCTGTGTCTCGTGCCATTTAATCACATCCAAATAATTAGCTTAAATCTGAGATAACAAACTAAAACCAAAAGCTGCGTGCGCTGCTTTACAAAACAAATAACTTTATATATCAAAAACACACATTATTTTACACAACTACTAGCACACATATTTAACACATTTGTAATAATTATTTTACCAATGATGCAGCATGGGGAAAATTCTGAGTTTGTAGTAACTGTATGTTCTTTTAAAAACTTACTAAAAGTATAATATGCAACATAATTGCATTATCCACAATGACACTAGCTGTTTTAATGCGCACTTTGAAGTTTTGCATTAGAAATGAATGATGGAGACAGCAAATTTCAAATAAAAATCCCTTAATGTGCAAAAAGGTTTTTTATACTTGCTTGAAGTGGTTTTGGACTTTTGCAAAAATGTATCAATGTTAATAATAAACTATCTCATGGCAATTCGTGACTTTTTGATTTAGTGGTTAATTCGTATGAATATGTACGATCTTATTTGTACAATTTAGTATGATTTGCTTATCCCCCAATGATGGTTTAGGGGTGTGGTTTGGTGCCACACCCCCTATTTTATTGTTATTATTTTATATTATTATTATTATTTTTATACTTTTATTGTTTCAGAAAAATGTGATACATACATACTGTATTAGTAACCAAACACCAATCAAAGAACACCCACCCCATCCCGACAGAGCCATAAAAAAATATATACACATGCAAAAAAATTAAATTAATATATATATATATTGACCCTTGGCTGGGTCAGTTGGCGTTTCTGTGTGGAGTTTGTTCTCCCTGCGTTCGCGTGGGTTTCCTCCGGGTGCTCCGTTTTCCCCCACAGTCCAAAGACATGCGGTACAGGTGAATTGGGTAGGCTAAATTGTTCGTAGTAGTGTATGAGTGTGAATGAGTGTGTGGATTGTTTCCCAGAGATGGGTTGCGGCTGGAAGGGCATCCGCTGTGTAAAATGTGCTGGATAAGTTCGCTGTGGCGACCCCAGATTAATAAAGGGACTAAGCCGACAAGAAAATGAATGAATGAATATATATATATATATATATATATATATATATATTATATATATATATATATATATATATATATATATATATATATATATATATATATATATATATATTATAGGTGGGCATAGATTAATTTTTTTAATCTAGATTAATCTAGATTAAAATGGCTCATTTGAATTCTGCCGAAGGCATTCAGAATATGTGTGCTACCCAAATAATAAGTCTTTAAGAACGGGTTTCTCAAGCCAGGTGACGCATTAGACCAGGGGCTCATCTCCTGTTTCCAAAATGGCTCACAAACTACTTGAGAAACTGTTCTACTATGATAATTGGTAATGAAAATAAATGATGTTCAATAAGATGTACTTGTGTTTACTAGCTGTTTATTCAGTTAAACATGAATGTTGAACTGTAGGCCTACATAAGCTCCAAACAGTGATTTCATACTTGCTTTTGATGTACGTACATACAGAAAATGCTGCTTCGCAAAGGCAAGTTCACAGAGCCCTGACGGTGTGTCAAACATTGAGTATGTTTACATGGGCAGCAATACTTTAATACGATTTTAATATGATTAAAACAATACTCTGATTAAGAGTCTACCATGTAAACAGCGATTTTTGATTACTTAATGCGACTAAAGTCATAACTGAACTAAACAGAAATGGAATTGAGACGTGGAGTATGCAGATATTAGTGGCAATACTGACAAACTATTCCCGTCAAGTAGGACTTTTCGCCATATTTTCCGACAAGATCCACACAGGCGGCTGTCAGTAAAGGACCGCACAGACACACAGACGCACACACACAAACACACACACACACATCGTGAAATGCGGAAGGTTTTTTCTTCTCATTTGGCGTGCGTTATTAAATTCCATAACACTCTCACCTGTCCATACTCATTTATTTGCGTCTAATACCCCAGTTTGTCGCGAAGGCATGAATTAAATGTTGCGTGAGTTAAAGTGAAACTGCTCAACTGCAGTTAGAGTCAGGCATCCTGCTGATTTGATTCAGAAGGGCACTTCTTTCCCAGACGGCTCACCGGTCAGGTATACATCCGCGCTAAACTATCAAGGTGAAAGTCATCATAGCTTGCGTAGAAAAGACCCAGCTCTCACCCAACTTTTGAGAATAGATTAACGGCGATATTTTTTTTTTCGCGCGATAAGAGTCTCGCGTTAACGCAGCACGTTAACGTTGATAACGGCCCACCACTAATATATATATATATATATATATATATATATATATATATATATATATATAATAGAAAGAAAGAAAGAAAGAAAGAAAGAAAAGAAAGAAAAAATAATAATAAAAAGGGCAATTTTGTAAAAAACAAACAAACAAAAAAAAACATTAAGACAATGACAGTTCAACACATTAATTCATTTTCTTTTTGGCTTATTCCCTTTATTAATCTGGGGTCACCACAGTGGAATGAATCACTACACTACAGTCAATTTTGTTTACCCCAATTCACCTGTACACATGTCTCTTGGTGTTGTGGGGGAATCCAGAGCACCTGGAGGAAACCCACGCGAACATGGGGAGAACATGCAAACTCTGCACATAAATGCCAACCAGCGACCTTCTTGCTATGAGGCGATTGTGCTACCCACTGCGCCACTGCGTCACCAGTTCAACACAATATACATTCCAATGACAGTAAAAAAAATATTAAAGTTATAAGACAGTCATACCAAACACAGTGCACATTAACACAGTCACAATGTTTGGGATTACTAAACGGTCAGTCCATTCTTATTTAAAAAATGAAGGAAGAAGTCCCAAATCTATATAAGCATTTTTTTGTTTGATTAAGTCATTTTTTCCATTGCTATACAAGAAAGCATTTTCTTAATCCAGAATGACAAAGATGGACCACCCCCTTTTAAAAATCGGATGACTTTGTAATTAGTACGAATTAAACACTAAACTGACCAAACGTAAAATAGTCACGTTTCTTCGTGAGATCTAATGAATATGAGATAATAATGAAGTAATAGAAACACATCAACTATGATGTAGCAAACATTACATCCATGTAACCAATCAGCTGTCCTCATCACCCTTTCCTTGTTTACTGTGTAACGTTGGTTACTAGGTTACCAATACTACAGTCAGCCACTCTAACAATGAAAACATTTGCTTCATGTTAGATTAGAAACCCGGCACTCTCTGTGAGGAATGCTAAGGAAGAGTTGTGCAAACTATAAAGCAGCTTATGTGGTAGTAAAGGTTGAATATTGCATGGCTGGAAAGACCAAACATCCAATCAGATTTGAGAAGATATTGAACGTTCACAGATTATATATCATTTTGGTCACGTCGCCCACTCCTAACATATCTGGTCCACAATCACATATTTATCCTTTTGGACAGATGTGTGCTTTTTCACATGAATAAATACATAAACACACACATACACACACACACACACACACACATGTTTTGGGTGTAAATTACTCTAACACTGTTTTCCTCAGACTTTTGCAGTCGCGGCTCGCTAGGGAATGTATTTATTTATCTGAATTGGCTGAGTGTTTAGGCCCCGGCCTGACTGTATTAGCATGCTGTGTGTGTGCAGGAATGGCGGTCCTCAAGGGGTTTCACTATCCTGGTGTGTAAGAATATCCAGTCATCGAGCTGACACTATCCTCTGCAAACCAAACATGCATTTAATTACTGGCCAGACAGCATGTAGTGAACCATATGATCATGCGCACACTTACAGAAACACACAGAAAGCCACGCATATGATTACAGAGTTCACACTAACAGCTTTTTAAATGGTGTAAGAATATCATGCGATCACTTTTAAAAGGCTTCGTCTTATCCTCTTTGATAGAATTATAGCTTTAATAATTACTGGTTGTGTAAGCGGTAAAAGACTTCAGAAGAAGTAATTTTGACAGGGTGATTCTTGGCTTATGTGTAATAATAGAGCCTTTATTTATTCCTCTAGTATATTGGACACTATTGAACCGGCAGGCGGTAGAACAGAGTTCTAATTGTCTCTATTGTAAGACGAGGCAAGTGTTTGACTGTTGCTCTCTTAGCACCTGTTGACTGAGACAATAACACACGCAATACAGCACTTTTCTTGATATCAAAGCTGAAAATAGCATAATGGAGGTTTAAGATTGTATCTAAAAGTGCACAGGATTTCAAATGGAGTTGAGTAGATGTTTGAAGTCAATTGCCAATTGTTAAAATAAAAAAAGTTATATACTCTATATATATATACTTATACTCTGGAAATACATTACAACAATTTACAAGGCCGCATATGCTATGAAGTTGCTGTTTATTTTATTAATGACCATTTACAATAGACTTCCCTGTTAATGCTTAAATAAAGCCATCTTTAATTGTTCTAGTCTTTTGATTATTGTAACGGAGAGTCAGAATACAATGGAGTTGAGGATTCCACCAAGCGGCAACATCCCGCTCTCCCTCGTGAAGCTAATACGGAAGACACTGAAACAGCAATTCATCGAAAATTATTCAATTCAATTCAATTCATCTTTATTTGTATAGCACTTATACAATGTAGATTGTGTCAAAGCAGCTTCACATGGAAGATTATAGCGAATTGAAACAGAGTCAGTTCAGTTTTCAGAGATTAAGTTCAGTTCAGTTTAGCTCAGTTCAGTGTGGGTTAATAATCACTACTGAGAGTCCAAACACTGAGTAGCAAATCCATTGATGCGCAGCTCTACAGATCCCGAACCATGCAAGCCAGTGGCGACAGCGGCGAGGAAAAAACTTCACCACTTGGCGAAAGTGAAGATTTAAAAAAAAAAAACCTCTAGAGAAACCTGACTCAGTTGGGCACGACCATTTCCCTATGGCCAAGCATCTTGTGCAGAGCTGCAGTCTAGGCGCAGGAAGCTGGACCTCAGCGAAGACTCGTCTGTCCTCGGAGCATCACAGGAGTCAGTCTCATGTTCTCACTCCACGATGACCACCACAGCAGCTGCTCAGGATACGGCTGGTCCAGAAAACCTTGGGATCATCTCGTCGCTGTTCTCGGATCGCGTCAGTGGCACTGCATAGTCTGAGGGCCTCAAGATGAGTACCCCCAGGTGGAAATACAGAATAAGGAGAATAATTAGCGTAGCTGCTGTTCATAGTGTAGATAAACGAGAAGCAAAATCATGCGTGGGGCACATCATGCGTCATACCGCTATGTACTGCACTGAGTGTATGCTTTGCTAAAAAGATAGGTCTTTAATCTAGTTTTGAAGAGCGAGAGTGTGTCTGAGCCTCGGACAT